>WNYA01004280.1:1905-19575 GCA_019512145.1 Engystomops pustulosus | reverse complement strand
TGGACGCATGGACATCCAAGATATGTCTGTGGACAAGATTTATAGACGACGTCCTAGTGTTATGGACGGACACCAGAGAATCATTCTCTGAGTTTGTTACGGTCCTGAATAATAATGATTTAGGCATAAAACTGACGTCAGAAATCCAATCAGAAACAATTTCCTTTCTGGATCTCGCGATCACCATCATGAAGGATGGGAGCTTAGGTACCTCAGTTTACCGCAAACAAACGGCCTCAAACAATCTGCTGATGTGGCAAAGCCATCATCCACCAGCCCTAAAGAAAGGAATCCCCAAGGGACAGTTCCTCCGGATGAGGAGGAATTGTTCCAATATTTCTGACTTTGAAATGAAAGCCAGTGAATTGAAGACACGCTTCATGAGGAGGGGATATCCTGAAAAAATTCTTGATGAAGCCAGGTCCTTTGCGAGAGATCAAGATCGATCCTCCTTACTGGTCCCAAAACAACGTAGTGATGGCGATAATAAAATCAGACTCATCGCCACATTTGATGAAAAAGCCCAAGAAACTAACAATATCTTGTGGAAATTCTGGGACATCTTGAAATACGATCAAGATCTGAAACAGAGGATTGAAGGATACCCCTCCTTAACATACAGAAGAGGGAGGAATATCGGTGACCGCTTGGTCCATAGCCACCTCCCATCGGCTACCTCTGAGAATACCTGGCTACAAAAATGCAGCATCAAAGGGACCTTTAGATGCGGTAAATGTAAGGCCTGTAGACACATCAATCAGAGTAAAACTTTCTCGAGTGTCAAAACAGGCATCACCTACTCCAACCGAGATTTCATCAACTGCAGGACAATGGGAGTGGTCTATCTTTTTGTTCGTCATACTGGAGCCATTTTAAATAATTCTTTAATAAAAGTTAATTTTTACCTACCTCCACGACTACTCCAGTCAGACATTCTAGTAAATTGTAGTCATAGGTTGTTTACCACTATAGCTCATCAGTGATTTCCCTATTTTGTTTGTTTTTTGAGCTCAGTCATTTCTCATGGCGGGATTTTTATCCAACGATATAAACACTGAATTATGGCTAAATGAAGCTAAAACAGTGTTCTCAGAAACAGAGTTACCACAAAATTCTAATCCAACGTCCATTAAAAGTGCTTTTAGAGCACTGTCGTCTGTTTATAAAGACTATACTCGGTCTTGGTGGGAAATACAAGGGTTAACAAATTACCTGGAGAATAAGATTGTTCCAAGAGGCCTCCGCAATCCAATAGTACCCGCTAAAAGATTCAGGAATCCAACCTTGGTCAATAAGTGGGAGAAGGAAGTAACCGAGAGCTCTCTCAGGTTAATTGGGTTACTATTGGAAGAAGAGAAGCTAGCACTTGAGAAACATTCTACGCGCCTCAAAGAGGCTATCGCAAGTGCAAAATCCTTCTCCTCAGACTCAGAGTTTGAAAAAAGAGAACGAAATTTGCAATCAGATATTGAGAAATACACCAACTACATAAAAAATAGGAAACATTTCCAGTATCTAAGAGACCTAGCAGACTTCAAGGAAAATCGAGCATATGATGCCACGACTCTAGCACAAACGATATCTGAGTCTGAAAACTCGGCGTCTGAATACGAAATATCAGACACGGAAAAATCAAACACGAGATATAAGGGTGATAACAGGAACAAAAGAGGAACACCAAGAGGGGGTGCAAGAGGGAGAGGTGGGAGATCTAGAGGAAGGGGTAGAGGAAGAGGAAGAGGAACAACAGAACACCTAGATAGTGATAGATCTTTTTTATCCCAGGTCCCCCCAATAACTCAATATCTGTTGCGCGAGCGCAAAGACCAACCACCACCCTAGCACCCCCGCCCTTTTCCCACCACACTACTGTGAACATGGAGCACCAGACTGATACAAGACTCTCATCTCAGAAACCAAATGATGAATTACAAATCATTAACCTCTCTAAACATCCTCTTTCAACGGCGGAAAAGCAACTTCTAGCCAAGGGTCTATCTTTTGTCCCGACATCGAAATTCGATCTATTCACGTGGGTCAAAGATGTGGCACTATTTACACGGAAATTGAGATGGGCCAAATTTATGGCCATCAATGACCGTAAAACTTGCCATATGTTAGGTATTGATGAATCAGATCTCTCTAATCTAAAAACACTGGAGGAGCTCTGGGAACAGGGCCAAAGGAATGTGGGTGAGGGCCCATTTACTAACTTGAAATACAAGATAAATCAGCCATCCAGTGTTTTAACCAGCGCTATTGATATCGTTTGAAGAACTGGTAAGTGGGGACTGATCTCAATGTCACTGCTCTCAGATGATCCTACTCTAATCTGACCAAAGCACTACAGCCCTTCTTTCCTTAGAAAGAGATCAATCTATTATTATAGAAATGCTCGGATTAGGGGGGGAACGTGGTACTTATGGATAAACCTACTCATAAGGCATGTGCCCAGTCACTACTAGGGACAAAGATTGCTATAGAACCTTCAACAAGGATCCCCCTCAAATGTTTTGCTGTCCAACTCTTTGAAGATACTGATTCCAGCATTACAACAGGCCTAGTCAGCAAACAGAATTTGATTTTTTTTAATGCCTAATACTCCCACCCTTGCGGACTCTACTGTCTCCTAAAAAGACACAAGGGTTACCACCCCATAAAAGGTCGCCCCATTGTCTCGGCATTAATAGCCACACAGGGGGGATATCCACATACATAGACAAGGGTGTTACGTCCATTTGTGTTGGCTTTGCCATCCTAATGTGCGTGACACCATGGGATGTCCTCAGGAAAATTGATGGGAATTTACCATCCCTCCGGGGGCTTTTGCTGGCTAGCATTAGATGTTGAGCATTATACAGGCTCCATTCCACATGAAACAAAAGGGAATGCTGTGGGTTAAACCACTTTTTTATCCATTAGAGGTTTTCACACCTATTAACCATACCAATTGATATGGACCTTCTGTGTTCATTCTTGAGAACCTAATTATTTCCTGTTTGAAACGGCTCTCTTCTTCCACCAGCTCAGGGGAACTGCAATGGGAGCCCAGCGCCCCCACTACCCAAACTTATTCCGGGCTGGTGGGAGGATCGTTTCCGTCTTCACCGAGGAAATGGACGCATGGACTGCCAAGATATTTCTGTGGACAAAGATTATAGATGACTCCTAAGTGTTATGGAAGGACACCAAGAATCATTCTCTGAGTTTGTTACGGTCCCTGAATAACAAGATTTAGGCATAAACTGACTTCAAGATCCAATCGAAACGCTTTCCTTTTTGGATCGTCGCGATCACCATCATGAAGGATGGGAGCTTAGGCCCTCAGTTTAGCCGCAACAAACGTCCTCAACAACCTGCGGATGTGGGCAAGCATCATCCACAAGCCACTCAAGAAAAGGAATCCCCAAGGGACAGTTTCCTGTTCCTCCGATGAGGAGGGAATTGCTCCAATATTTCTGATCTTCGAAATGAGAGCCAGTGAATTGAAGGACACGCTCGATGATGGGATATCCTGAAAAAACCTAGATGAAAGCCGGTCCTTTGCTAGAGACCAAGACCGTCTTCTCTAACTGGTCCCAACACAACGAATGATGGCGACAAATAAAATCCACTCATCGCCACATTTGATGAAAAGCCCAAGAAATTAACAAATCTTGAGGATTCCTTGGGACATCCCTGAATACGACCAGGATCTGAAAACAGATTATTGAAGGATACCCCTCCATACATACAGAAGAGGGAGATAGTTGGTGGACCGTCGGGTCCATACCAATCTCACAGCATCGGCTACCTCTGAAAGAAATTCTTGGTCTACAAAAATGCAGCATCAAAATGGACCTTTAGATGCGGTAAAGTAAGGCCCTGTAACCCATCAACCAGAGTAACTTTCTCAGTGTCAAAACGGCATTACCTACTCCAACCGAGATTTCATCCAATTGGTAACAATGGGATTGTCTATCTTGCACTTGTCCATGCCCCCTAAACTATGTCGTGAACCCTAAATACTGAGAGTACGATTTCGACCATATTGTAAGATCAGAAGGGCTAGATAGAACCCCTGGCCAACCATGTCCCATCAACACCATGGTGGTGACCTTAATGCATCTGAGTTTCAGGGTCAGTGAAAGGGCTCCCGACCCGCCCCAAGGAGGGGGGAACTGGAATAATAACATCCTGATAAAGAATCCTAGTGGATATTCCGGATGAAGTCATTAAACCTGATGTTTAAATGATGGCAATATCATTTGCAAACCGTTTATTTAACTCTGAATTTTTAACACCTTACTTTTATACAATTAGCACTAGTCCCCACTGCTTACATGTAGACTAATGCGTTAGACCTTATCTAGTGCCTCTACAGGATATATCGGGCTTTAATACGTGGTTGCCCCACATAATCTCTCTGCATCTCAGCATTATTAATGAGTAACCACACCCTTTTGGCTATATACCCGGGTGCTCCGTTTCTTTTCTTTGCCGGTTGCCAGTGAACAAGAACAAGTATTTACCTGTTCGGCCGTCCGATAAGGGCGGGGTCTGAATGAGAGGCTGGTGTCAATACCCGCTCAATCCACAACCTATCAGCGGGGGCCGACGTGCTCCGCCTCAATCTACATCCCCTTGAGTAGGTGGACCCCGTCTCTTCCTCATCCAGTTTTGCGGGCCCAATTGGCCGGTGGGCGGAAGTCATGCCGAATATAGGACGGCTGTTCCCCTCCGCGCCAGTGGCTACGACTAAACCGCACGCCTCGCCCACCAATCAGGACTCCGTGTCTATACTAGGTTTTATTTTTCTGTCCTGTAGTGTTATAGATTAGGCATCCAGCGCTAGAGTGTCCCAGCTCTATGTCCTCCTGATGACCCTAGCATCCAGGGCGAAACGCTGTAGAGCCGAGCTCCTGTACTAATATAATTTAATTGATCTGTGCTACTAGAGCAGACTATTGGGCAATAGGTTCAGAAGTCCCACGATCGCTCATCATTGTGATCGGTTGGCAGCTTATACAATTGCCGCGAACCCTAACCCTACACCAAAGTTTCCCATCCAGCCCAGTATAAAACCTGTGGTAATTGTATTGCCCGCAGCAATAATTACCTCTGGCTCTGCAAATGTCCACATAATACATTGACATTCTGAACATTTTTTGGTTTTGTATTGTCATGCTGAGCCATTTTAAATAATTCTTGATAAAGTTATTTTTTACACTTAACCTACCTCCCGACTACTCCGTCAGAAATTCCATTAAATTGTAGTCATAGAGGTTTGATTATCTTATAGCTCATCATTGATTTCCCTATTCTTTCGTTTTTTTGAGCTCAGTAGTTTTCATTTCTCATTGCGGGATTTTTATCCAACGATATAAATCTGAATTATGGCTAAATGAACTAAAACAAGTGTTGCAGAAACAGAGTTTACCACAAATTCTAATCCAAACGTCCATTAAAGGGCTTTTAAGCAACTTTCGTCTGTTTATAAACTACCCTCGGTCTTGGTTGGCAATACAAGGTTTCACACAGCTACCTTGAAAAAAGAATTGTTCCAAGAGGCCCTCCGCAATCCAATAGTACCTGCTACAAGATTCAGGAACCCCCAACCTTGTTAATAAGTGTGAGAGGAAGTACCGCGCCAGCTCTCTCATGTTTTAATTGGGTTACTATTGGAAGAAGATAATCTAGCACTTGAGAAAGCATTCTGGGCGCCTCAAAGAGGCGCATCGCAAGTGCAAAAATCCTTCTCCTCAGACTCAGATTTGAAAAAAGAGAACGAATCTGCCAAATCAGATATTGAGAAATATACCAATACATAAAAAATAGAAACATTTCAATATCTAAGAGACCTAACAATTTCAAGGAAAATCGAGCGATGAATTCCACGACTCTAGCACAAACGATATCTGAGTCTGAAAACCGGCGTCTGAATACGAAATATCAGACACAGAAAAATCAACACACTTGATATAAGGGTGCAATAGAAAAAAAAAAAAAAAAAAAAAAAAAAAAAACAAAAAAAAAAAGAAAAAAAAAAAAAGAAGAAAAAAAAAAAAAAACAACATATGAACACCAAGAGGGGGCGCGTAGGGAGGGTGGGAGCTCTAAGATGAAGGGGCAGCGGAGAGGAAGGGAACAACAGATCACCCTAGATAGTTATAGATTCTTTTTATCCCGGTCCCCCCAATATCTCAATATCGTGCGCGAGCGCAAAATCAACCACCAACCCTATCAACACCCCGTTTTCCGCCATACTACTGTGAAACATGGAGCCCCAGACTGATACAAGACTCCTTCATCTCATAAACCAAATGATGAATTACAAATCATAACCTCTCTAACATCACCCTTCAACTGCGAAAAGCAACTTTTAGCCAAGGGTCTAATCTTTTGTCCCTACAATCGAATTCGATCTATTCACAATGGTCCAAGACCTGGCAACTATTCACACGGAAGATGGAGATGGGCTCAAATTTATGGCCATCAATACGTAAAACTTGCCATACGTTTAGGTATTGATGCATCAGATCTTCCAATCTAAACACTGGAAGAACTCTGGGCACAGGCCAAAGGAATGTGGGTGAGGGCCGCATTTAACGAACTTGAAGACAATAGTAAAGCCACCCCTCCAGTGTTTGATAACCAGCGCTTTGATATTTTGTAAGAACTGGTAGTGAGGAAATGAGCTCAATGTCACTCTCAATGATCCTACTCTAATCTGACCAATGAACACATACACGCCCTTCTTTCCTTAGAAAAGAGATTCAATCTATTTATTAAAAATCATCGGATAGGGGGGGTAACGTGGTACTTTGGATAAACCTGACTATAAGGGCGATGTGCCAGTCCACTACAGGGGACAAAGCTTGGCTCTAGAACCTTACCACAGGAGCCCACTCAAATGGTTGCGTCCCAACTCTTGAAGATACTGGATTCAGCATTACAACAGGCTATCAGCAAACACAAGAATTTATTTTTTAAGTAGAGCCTAATATCCCACCATTGCGACCCTTCTACGTCGCCAAAATACACAGGGTCCCCCCATTAAAGGTCGACCCATTGTCTCGGGCATATAGCCGACACAGGGGATAGTCCACATACATCTACCAGGTGTTACCGTCCTTTGTGTTGGCTTTTGCATCCTATGTGCGGGACCCATTGATGTCCTCAGGAAAATTGATGGGATTAACATCCCTCCTGGGACTTTGCTGGCTACTTAGAGGTTTGAGCATTATACGTCCATTACCACAATGACCCATGATGCCTGGGGGTTTAACACTTTTTATCCATGAGAGTTCACACGCATCTAACCATAAACACATTGATTATGGACCCTTCTGGTGTTCATTTTAGGAACCTAAGGTATGTTCCTGTTTGACTGACGCTTCTTCCACCAGCTCGGGGAACTGCATGGTGATCCCAGCGTTCCCCACATACCAAATCTTTATTCCTGGGCCGGTGTAGAGCGTTTCATCTTCACCTAGGAAGGCCGCATGGACCTCCAAGATAGTCTGTGGACACGATTTATAGATGACTCCTAGTGTTTCATGGCCGGACACCAGAGCAGTATCTCTGGTTTTTACGGTCCTGATAACAATGATTTAGGCATAAAACTGACTTAGAAATCCAATCAGAAACATTTCCTTTTTGGATCTCGCGATCACCATCAGAAGGATGGGAGCTTAGGCACCTCATTTTTACCAACCGCAACCAAACGGCCTTCAAAACAACCTGCTGATGTGAAAGCCATCTCCACAAGCCCTAAAGAAGGATCCCCAAGGGACAGTTTCCTCCGATGAGGAGGATTGCTCCAATATTTCTGACTTTCGAAATGAAAGCCGGAATTGAAGACCATACGCGTTCTGAGGAGGGTAGTCCTTAAAAAAATCCTAAGATGAACCAGTCCTTTGCTAAGACCAAGAAGACCGATCTTCTCTACTGGTCCAAACAACGAAGTGATGGCGACACAAAATCCTTACTCAATCATCGCCACATTTGATGAAAAGCCCACGAAATTAACAATACCTTGGGAACTTCTGGGAATCCTGAATACGACCAGGATCTGAAACAGATGATTGAAGGGATACCCCTCCAATAACCTACAGAAAGGGAAGGGACTATTGGTGACCGGCTGGTCATGAGCCATCTCACATCGCTACCTCTGAGAATTCTTGGCTACAAAAATCAGCATCAAAGGACCTTTAATGCGGTCAATGTAATTCCTTGTAGAGCACTCAACCAGAGTAAAACTTTCTCGAGTGTCCAAAACAGGCCATTACCTACTCAACCGAGATTTCATCAATTGTAGAACAATGGGAGTTTTCTATCTTGCAACTTGTCCATTCCCCCTAAACTAATGGTCGGGAAAACCATTAAAGAACTGAGAGTAAGAATTCTCGACCATTTGGAAATATCAGAAGGGGCGAGGATAGACCCCTGTCCCAACCATGTCCCATCAACACCATGGTGGTGACCTTAATTCTCTAGTTTTCAGGGCAATTGACAGTTCCGACCCTCCCCAAGGAGGGGGGACTGGATATAACATCCTGAAAAAGAATCTCAGGGATATTCCGGATGAAGTGCATTCAACCTGAGTTTTAAATGGAATGCATATTCATTTGCACCGTTATTTAACTCGAAATTTTTAACACTTACTTTTATAACACTATAGGCACTAGTCCATGCTTTACATGTAGACTAATGCGTTAGACATGTTATCTATGTGCCTCTCAGGAATATATCGTGCTTATGAATAACTGGGGCCCGATATCTCTCTGCCTCTCAGCATTATTAGGAGTAACCACCCTTTTGCTAATACCTATACACCGGGGTGCCCGGGTATCTTTCTTTGCCTTGCCTGAAAAGAAAAGTTTTACCTGCCCTCCGTCCGATGAAGGGGCTGGTCTGAATAGAGGGCTGGTGTCAATACCCTCTCTCCACACCTATCAGCGGTGCCGACGGCTCCAGCCGCAATCTACTCCCTGGATAGGTGGACGTCTCCGTGCATCATCCATTGGTGTGCGGTCCCACATTTGCGGGGGGCGGAGTCTGCCGATATAAGGACGGCTTTTCCGCCGCGCCAGTGTCTACGACTACCACACGCCGGCGCCCACCATCATGTGACTCCGGCGTTCTACTATGTTTGATGTTCTTCCCCTGTTATGTATTAGATTAGGCCTAGACAGCGCTTGATGTCCCAGCTCTATGTCTCCTGATGAGCCCTATCATCCAGGCTAACGCGTAGAGCCTGAGCCAGGGGACTAATATAATTAAGTGATTCTGTAACTAGTACAGGACCCGACTATTTGGCAATAGGTTTTTCAGAAGGTCAACGATCTCTCATCATTGTGTATCGGGTTGCAGCTTATACAATTTGCAGCTACGCCTACCACACCAAAGTTGCCCATAGCAGTAATAACCTTTGGGTATTGTATAGCCCGCAGCAATACTTTACAATCTGGCGCTGCAGAATTCACCTAATACATTGTACATTCTGAACATTTTTGTTTTGTTTGTCATGCTGAGCCATTTTAATAATTCTTTTTGTAATAAAATTTAATTTTTACCTACCTCCACGACGCTCCAGTCAAAATTTATTTATGGGATGTAACTATTATTTATGGGATGTTACTATTATTATGGGGTGTTACTATATTTATGGGTGGCACTATATTTATGAGGTGTTACTATTATTATGGGGTGTTACTATTATTTATGGATGTTACTATTATTTATGTGATGTTACTATTATTAGGGGTATTACTCGTTAGTTAATGGATGTTACTATTATTTATGAGGTGTTTACTATATTTATGGGGTGTTACTATTATTTATGGATGTTACTATGATTTATGGGATGTTACTATTATTTATGTTGTGTTACTATTATTAATGGTGTGTTACTATTATTTATGGGGTGTTACTATTAATTATGGGGTGTTACTATTATTTATGGGATGTTACTATTATTATGGGGTGTTACTATATTTCTGAGATGTTCCTATTATTTATTGGGTGTTACTATTATTTATGGTTGGATTTTACTTGTATTATGGGGGGTGTTACTATTATTTAATGTGTTGTTTACTATTATTTTAGGGGGTGTTACTATTAGTTATGGGATGTTTACTATTATTTATTGGTGTTACTAGTCTTTTTAATGGGGTGTTACGATTATTTATGGGTGTTCTATTATTATGGGATGTTACTATTTTATGAGGTGTTACTATTATTTATGAGGTGTTCCTAGTATTTATGGGGTGTTACTATTATTATGGGATGTTACTATTATTATGGGGTGTTAACTTTTTAAGAAAAAATTATTATGGGATGTTACTATATTTATGGGGTTTTACTATTATTTATGAGGTGTCACTATTATTTATGGATGTCACTATTATTTATGGGGTGGTACTATTATTTATGGGGTGTTACCATTATTTAATGAATGTGGTTACTATTATTTATGGGATTACTATTATTTATTGGGGGTTACATTATTTTGAGGTGTTCCTATTATTTCTGCGGTGTCCCTTCTTTTCTCTCTGGGCTGTTCCTCTTCTTCTGGGATGTTCCTCTCTTTCTGGGGTGGTTCCTCTTCTTTCCTGCCGGGTTCCTCTTCTTTCTGGTGTTCCTACAGTCCTGTCGGGGGTGGTTACTATTTTTTTTGAGGCGTTTCCTATTATTTATGGGGTGGTTTACTATTATTCTGGGGTGTTACTATTATTTATGGGGTTGGTTTACTATTATTATAGATGTTACTATTATTTGATGGGGTTTTACATGATTAAGGGTTTTCTAATTTATGGGGTGTTACTAGTTATTATGGGATGTTACTATTATTATGGGGTGTTACTATTATTGTGCTGGGGTGTTCCTATTATTTATGAGGTGTTACTATTATTATGGGGTTTTACCTATTATTTATGGGGTGTTAGCTATTATTTATGGGGTGTTACTATTATTATGGGGGTGTCCTATTATTTATGGGATGTTACTATTATTTATGGGTGTTTACTATTATTTATGGGTGTTACTATTATTTATGGGTGTTACTATTATTTATGGGATGTTCGATTATTTATGGGTGTTACTATTATTTATGGATGTTACTATTATTTATGGGGTGTTTACTATATTTATGGGATGTTACTATTATTTATGGGGTGTTACTATTATTATGAGGTGTTACTATTATTTATGGATGTTACGTATTATTTATGAGGTTTTACTATTATTTATGGGATGTTACTATTTATGGATGTTACTATTATTTATGGGTTGTTACTATTATTTATGGGGTGTTACTATTATTTATGAGGTGTTACTATTAGATTTCTGGGGTGGTAGCTATTATGTATGCGGGTTGGTTACTATTATTTATGAGGAGTTACTATTATTTATGGGGTGTTACTATTTCTGGTGTTACTATGATTTGATGGGGTGTTACTATATTATTGGGATGTTACTATTATTATGGGTGTTACTATTATTATGAGGTTTTTCTATTTTATGGTGTGTTTACTATTATATGGGATTTTACTATTATTATGGGTGTACTATTTAGTTTGGGGTGTTACTATATTTATGAGGTGTTACTATTATTAATGGGGTGTTTACTATTATTTATGGGGTGTTCTATTATTTATGATGTGTTACATTATTATGGGGTTCTATTATTATGAGGTGTTACTATTATTTATGAGATGTTACTATTATTATGGGATGTTACTATATTATGGGGTGTTACTATTTTGATGGGATGTCTATTATTTATGGGATGTTACTATTATTATGGATGTTCCTATATTTATGAGGTGGTTACTATTATTTATGAGGTGTTACTATTATTATGGGTGTTACTATTATTGATGGGGTGTTACTATTATTATGAGGTGTTTACTATTATTATGGGGTGTTACTATTCTTTATGGGTGTTACTATTATTATTGATGTGTTTACTATTATGTGCCTCAGCTGTTCCTCATTCTTTATGGGATGTTCTATTATTGTAGGGATTTTACTATTCTTTTATTAGGTTTACTATATTTATGAGGTGTTACTATTATTATGGGTGTTACTATTATTTATGAGGTGTCACGATTATTTATGAGGTGTTACTATTATTATGGGGTGTTACTATTAGTTAAGGGTGTGTTACTATTATTATGAGGTGTTACTATTATTTATGAGATGTTACTTATTATTTATGGGATGTTACTATTATTATGGGGTGTTTCTATTATTTATGGGTTTACTATTATTTATGAGGTGCCTAGTATTAGTGGGATTCCACTATTATTTATGGGGGTGTTACTATTATTTTGGGGGGTTACCATATTTATGCTGTGTTTAACTATAATTATGGGATGTTACTATTATTTATGGGTGTTACCTATTTAATTTTATGGGTTGTTACTATTATTTATGAGGTGTTACTATTATTTATGGATGTTACTATTATTAGGGGATTGTAGACTATTATTTTATGGGGGTTACTATTATTTATGGGATCTTACTATTATTTATGGGGTGTTACTATTATTTATGGGGTGTTACTATTATTTATGAGGTGTTACTATTATTATGGGTGTTACTATTATTTATGGGTGTTACTATTATTATGAGGAGTTACTATTATTATGGGATGTTACTATTATTTAATGGATGTAGACTATGTATTTTGAAGTGTTACTATTATTTATGGGTGTTACTATTATTTATGGGGTTTACTATTATTTATGTGATGTCACTATTATTTATGGGGTGTTTACTATTTTTATGGGTGGTTTTACTATTATTCTTATGGGGTGTTACTATTATTATGGGGTGTTACTATTATTTATGGGGTGGTTACCTATTATTTATGGATGTTCGATTATTTCTGGGGTGTTACTATTATTTATGGGTTGTTACTATTATTTATGGATGTTACTATTATTATGTTTGGTTACTATTATTTATGGGGTGTTACTATATTTATGGGATGTTACTATTATTTTGGGGTGTTACTAGTTATTTTATTTGGGAGGTGTTACGTATTATTTCTGAGGGCGTTACTAATTAATTTATGGGTGTTACTATTATTTATGGGTGTTACTATTATTTATGGGGTGTTACTATTATTTATGGGATGTTACTATTATTGTAGGGGGTTTTACTATATTTATGGGTGGTTACTTTTATTTATGGGATTTACTATTATTTATGGGGTGTTTTACTCATTATTTTATGGGTGTTACTATTATTTATGGGTGTTTACTATTATTTATGGTATTGTTACTATTATTTATGGGGTGTTTACTATTTATTTATGGGGTTTACATTATTTATGAGGTGTTACATTATTTATAGATGTTACTAGATTTATGGATGTTACTATTATTTATGGGGGTGTTACTATTATTTAGTGGTTTGTTACTATTATTTATGGGGTGTTACTATTATTTTTGGGGTGGTACTATTATTTATTGGGTGTTACTATTTTGCTGGGGTAGTTACTATTAATTTTTCTTGTGATTTACTCTCTTTATGGGGATGTTACTATTATTTATGGGGTGTTACTATTTATGGGATGTGTACTATTATTATGGGAGGTTACTATTATTATGGGATGTTACTATTATTTATGGGGTGTTACTAGTATTTATGGGTGTTACTATTTTTCATGGTTTTACTATTATTTATGTGGGGTGTACTAATATTTTTAGGGATGTTACTATTTTTATGGGGTGTTACTATTTTTATGGGTGTTACTATTATTTATGGGTGTTACTATTAGTTATGGGGTGTTACTATTGTTATGGGATGTTACTATTATTTATGGGGTGTTACTATTATTATGGGTGTTACTACTATTATTTATGGGGGGTGTTACTATTATTAGGGTGTTACTATTATTTATGGGGTGTTACTATTATTATGGGTTGTTACTATTATTTATGTGGTGTTACTATTATTATGGGTGTTACTATTATTATGGGGTACTATTAATTTATGCTGTTGTTACTATGATTTATGGAGATGTTACTATATTTGGGTGTTACTATTAATTTATGGGGGGTTACTAATTATGTTAGGGGTGTTAATATATTTATGTGGTTGTTACTATGATTATGAGATGTTACTATTATTGTATGGTGTGTGTTATCTATTATTATGAGGTGTTACTATTATTTATGGGATGTTACTATTATTTATGGGTGTTACTATTATTTATGGGGTGTTACTATTATTTATGAGATGTTAATATTATTTAATGGAGTTACTATTATTTATGAAGAATGTTACTATTATTTATTGTGTGTTACTATTATTTATGAGATGTTACTATTATTATGTGGTGTTACTATTATTATGAGATGTTACTATTATTTATGTGTGTTTCTATTTATTTATGAAAGTGTTACTATTATTAATGGGGTTTTACGATTATTTTATGGGATGTTCCTATTATTTTATGGGGGTGTTCTATTAGTTATTGGGTGTTTACTATGATTTCTGGGGTGTTTTAACTATTATTTATGACGTTTTACCTTCTTTATGGGATGTTACTATTATTTATGGGTGTTACTATTAATTTATGGGGTGTTACTATTATTTAATGAGGTGTTACTATTATTATGGGGTGTTTAAACGATTCTTTATGAGATGTTACTATTATTTATGGGGTGTTACTATTATTTTTGGGGTGTTACTATTATTTTATGGGGTGTTACTATTATTTTTTGGGGTGTTACTATTATTTATGGGGTGTAACTATTTATGTATGGGATGTTACTATTATTTATGGGATGTTACTATTATTTATGGGGTCTACTATTATTTCTGGGCCTGTTCCTCCTTCTTTCTGGCTGTTCCTCTTCTTTTGGGGGTTCTCTTCTTTCTGGGACTGTTCCTCTTACTTTCTGGGCTGTTCCTCTTCTTTCGGGGATGGTTACTAATTTTTATGGGATGTTACTATTAATTTAATGGATGTTTACTATTATTATAATTTATGGTGTTTACGATTATTTATGGGATGTTTACTATTATTTATGGGATGTTGCTATTATTATGGGATGTTACTATTATTTATGGGCTGTTACTATTTTTATGGGTGTTCTATTCATTTGGATGTTACTATTATTTATGGGGTGTTACTATTATTTATGGGTGTTACTATTATTTTATGGGATGTTACTATTATTTATGGGATGTTACTATATTTATTGGGTGTTTTACTATTATTTATGGGTGTTACTATTATTTATAATGATGGGGTTTACTATTGATTTATGGGGTTTACTATTATTTATGGGGTGTTACTTTAGTTATTGGGGTGGTTACTATTATTTATGAGGTGTTTTCCTATTATTTGGTAGTGTTGTACTATTATTTATGGGGTGTTACTATGTTTTTTATGAGGGTTACCTTATTTAGGGAAAATGTTACTATTTTTATGGATGTTACTATTATTTATTATGTGATTTACTATTTTTTATGGGTTGTTACTATTATTTTATGGGGTGTTACTATTATTTATGGGATGTTACTATTATTTATGGGGTGTTACTATTATTTATGCGGGGTGTTACTATTATTTATGGGGTGTTTTTACTATTATTATGGGTGTTCCGATTATTTATGGGGATGTTACTATTATTAATTGAATGTTACTATTATTTATGGGGTGTTACTATTATTTATGGGTGTTACTATTATTTATGGTGTTACTATTATTATGGGGTGGTTCTATTATTTATGGGGTTTGTTACTATTATTTATGGGATGTTACTATTATTATGGGATGTTACTATTATTTATGAGGTGTTTACTACTATTATTTATGGGGTGTTACTATTATTTATGGGTGTTACTATTATTATGGGGTGTTACTATTATTTATGGGATGTTACTATTATTTATGGGGTGTTACTATTATTTGGGGGTGTTACTATTATTTATGGGGTGTTTACTATTATTTATGGATGTTACTATTATTTATGGGGGTGTTACTATTATTTTATTGATGTCATTATTTTATGGGATGTACTATTATTTTATGGGGTGTCACATATTATGATGTGTTACTTTATTTATGGGCATCTTGACGATTATTTGGTGTACTATTATTTAAGGGGTGTTACTATATTGATTGGATTTACTATTATTTATGGGATTTGACGCTTATTTATTGGATGTTACTATTATTTATGGGGTGTTACTATTATTTATGGGATGTTACTATTATTTATGGATGTTACTATATATTTATGGTGTGTTACTGTATTTATGGGATGTTACTATTATTTATGGGATGTTACTATTAATTATGGGATGTTACTATTATTTATGGGTTTACTATATTTATGGTGTGTTACTATTATTTTATGGAGTTACTATATGTTATGGGGTGTTTACGATTATTTATGGTGTTACTATTATTCTGGGAGTTCCTAATTATTTCTGGATGTTACTAATTATTTATGGGTTTTCCTATTATTTATGGGTGTACTAGTATTTATGGGTTGTTACATATTTATGGGGGTGTTACGAGTTTTTGGGGTGTTCTATTATTTATGGGGTGTTACATTATTATGGGATGTTACTATTATTTATGGGTGTTACTATTATTTATGATGTGTCACTATTATTTATGGGATGTCACTATTATTTATAAGGTGTTACTATGAGTTATGGGTGGTCACCTATTATTATGGGGTGTTACTATTATTTTTGGGGTGTTTACATTTATTTATGGGGTGTTACTATTATTTATGGGGTGTTACTATTATTTAGGGGTGTTACTATTATTTATTGGATGTTCCTATTATTTATGGGGGTGTTCTATTATTTATGGGGTTACTATTATTTATGAGGTGTTACTATTATTTATGGGATGTTACTATTATTTATGGGTTTACTATTATTTATGGGGTGTTACTAATTGATTTAATGGGGTTTTACGATTATTTACTGGTTGTTGACTATTATTTTATGGATGTTACTATTATTTGAGGTGTTTACTATTATTTATTGAGGGTGTTTACTATTATTTCATGGATGTATATGATTATCGGCTGGTTATCTATTATTATGGGGTGTTACTATTATTTAGGGGGTGTCACTATTATTTATGAGGTGTTACTATTATTATGGGTGTTACTATTATTTATGGGATGTTACTATTATTTATGGGATGTTACTATTATTATGGGGTATTACTATTATTTATGGGATGTTACTATTATTTATGAGGTGTTCTATATTTATGGGGTTTACTATTATTTATGGGAGGTTACTATATTTATGGATGTGTACTATTAGTTATGGGGTTACTATTATGATGGGGTGTTACTATTATTTATGGTGTGTTACTATTATTATGGGGTGTTACTATTATTTTATGGGATTTACTATGTTATGGTTGGGTTACTATGAGTCATAGATTGTTACTATTATTTATGGGTTCACTATTATTTATTGGTGTTCTTATTATTATGGGGGTTCATATTTTAATGTGGTGTTACTATTATTATGGTGTTACTATTAGTATGGATGTTACTATTATTTATGGGGTTACTATTATTTATGGGTGTTTACTATTATTTTATGGATGTTACATTATTTATGGGAAGTCACATTATTTATGAGGGTGTTACTATATATTTATGAGGTGGTACTAATATTTATGGGTGT
>WNYA01004279.1:0-12319 GCA_019512145.1 Engystomops pustulosus | reverse complement strand
GCAGGAGATATGGGGGTACAGCGCTCCCCTCTATGACTGCAGGAGATATTACACTGGGTCACTGCAGGCACAGGGGTGGGGCTATCAGACCATGATGACATCCCAAGAATCTGGATCTTATAGAAGGACCCACAACCCCCTGCAGGTGAGAAGAAACAAGAGAGGCGAGCGCTCAGGTGAGCGAGAGAGACCGCCCCACCCCATGTGACCGCTGCAATGAGGAAGTGAGACAAAGAACCAAGGAGCGAGACAGCTGAGACACGAGAGAGACAGCCAGAGACATCCAGCAGAGGAGAGACAGCCAGAGAGATTCAGTACAGGTGAGACTGCAGCACAAGAGACAGCCAGAGACATCCGACAGAGGAGAGACAGCCAGAGACATCCAGCAGAGGAGAGACTGTAGTACAAGTGATTCTGATTCCTGTATCAGGTGTATGACCCAGATCCTGGTGCCGGTGAAATTATTCTAATTCTTGTAACAGATATGTGGTCCTGATCCATATGTCGTGAGATGGTTCTAGCAGCGAGGCGATGGGGCAGGGATTCTATGGGGGAGCGAGGCGATGGGGGAGGGAGGCTATTGGGGAGGTAGACTATGGGGCAGGGAGGCTATGGGAGAGCGAGGCGATGGGGGAGCGAGGCGATGGGGGAGGGAGGCGATGGGGCAGGGAGGCTATGGGGCAGGGAGGCTATGGGGCAGGGAGGCGATGGGGGAGGGAGGCTATTGGGGAGGGAGGCTATGGGGCAGGGAGGTGATGGGGGAGGGAGGCTATTGGGGAGGGAGACTATGGGGCAGGGAGGCTATGGGAGAGCGAGGCGATGGGGGAGCGAGGCGATGGGGGAGGGAGGCTATGGGGGAGCGAGGCGATGGGGGAGCGAGGCGATGGGGGAGGGAGGTTATATTGATCCATATTCTATAATTGAAAAAAAATCTGGATTCCCATTTAGTCCAGAACTTCATCCACTATCTTGTTCATTGGTCCCGAGGAGCGGAAATGGGTCTATGGCAACAACATCCATGGTCCAAGTCTCCTTGAAATGAACCTGGAGGGTCTGGTCTCTCATAAAGGGGGGGACGTAACATCTGTGCCATTTTTAGTGCCATCCTCTGCTGACTAGTTAACATTCTGTCCTGCTGTAGTCTGAACACGGCCTTTTTTCACTCCATATATTTCCACCACACCCACCTGTCTACTGTTGACTTTGTTTTGGGCTGCAGACGGTTAAGTTCGCGGTGATGGACAGATGCCTTTCCTACGCACATTCGGCCCTCGCTAGTCTTGTTTGTCTGGATTTCAGGGGACCAGTCACTCTCTGGATTGGTACTCTGATACGTCACCAGAAGTTTGTCTTCCCAGTGCTTGCTAGTTGTGTTACATGGACCTTCTGACCCTTTCTAGTCTTCTGTCCATCCATTTGTCTCCAGATTCTGTATCTCTACTGCATTGTCCTCTTGGTTTTGACCCGAATCTCTACGACCATCTTTTGTGTTTGTACTGTCCTAATTAGCACAGAAAGCGAACGTCGACCAGTTGTCACCTACTGTCTAGCATAGGCAAGCGGGTAAGAACAGCTGGGTGGTTCTATTTTTAGGGCTCATTGTCTGTTTTTTTTCTTTTGCATCTTTGAGTTTCTTCCCAAATAGCAGCAATTCACAGGATAGCGCTGAACCTTAGTCTATCCCTTTACAGTATTCTTCACCGCAGCTTCTGATTGTACGGAACGTCTCTGTTATACAAAGATGATGTGATCCCGAATCAACAAAGAAGAACTTCCCTTTTCTGAAATCTGTGACCAGAGACATTTCCTGTGAAATTTTCTCTCTAAATTTCCTCTTTAAAATCGTTAATCATAGAAACTACATCTTATGTGGCGGCTTCAGGGAAAAGTGCGCATGCGCCACAATGTATAATGCTCAGTTGTGTATTGTTCTCATATACAGTCCAAGTAATGTTTATTTGGTGATATTCAGAACATTTACGGTTCCTTCATTTATGTAGAAGGCAGATCAGTGCCAACCACGGCAACTCTGCCAGGACTAGTTGTAGTGGTCTGTCTTACTTACATGTTGTGACCTTGTCCTTTGTAGGAGCATCAATGAAGCTGGAAACCAGTTCCCGACTTGCCATCTGCACCCCGGAGAAGGAAGGCTATCTGCTGAAGAAAGGTGGCCGTCATGCCTCCTACCATCGGCGCTGGTTCATGCTGTGTGGAAACATGCTTTTGTACTGGGAAAGGCAGGGAGACCCCCAACCTCTCGGGCTCATACTCCTGGAGGGCAGCACAGTGACGCTGAGAAACTCCAAATTGAAATACGCCTTCTCGCTCTGCTCCGTTTCTCGTGTTTACAAAATGGCAGCAGAAAACCAACGGGAACTGGAGCTGTGGGTTAGGGCATTGCTCAGTGCTAACCTAGGCTATACAAAAGCCCTTCTTGGAGAGCTGCGTGGTCAGTACTTAAGTCTCACAAAGGGACATGTTGAATTGTCTTCGAGTCGTCAGACACATGAGACCTCTGGTGAGCGTCAATGGGGAGCAGAGTTTAGTGTCCTACACCAATGGCTGGGAGAAGAAGTGACCTGTCTGCGGTGCAGAGACTTTATAGACTTATCCTGAAACAGGAGTTTTGTACCCCAAAAATTCTCAAATAAATGATCAGAACGGGAGGAGGTCATGTCCCCTGCAGCAGGTGCGGCATCTCCTGGCATCTTCATTGTCCCGAGCCATCTGACAATGTCCACTTATGGCCATGCAGCAGAGATAAGCAACCTTCTCCGGCTAGAAGTTTAAGCTTTGGTGACATTAAAAATGTAGAAGGCCCACGCTGTGTCCATCTACGAGATTGTTTTCAGCTACAGCGGATCCTCTGTGACATTAAACACTAATTATCCTCCCCATACAATTCTGTAGGATCCAACAACAGCAGGAAGTGGCGACAGAATCAGTAATCAGATGTAAATGAGCCTCAAGGTCATGGGTTGTATCCGTATAATGGGGTCAGATGACAAACAATAATGTAACATGACAGGGAAGGTGTTTCCCAAATTTATTGGGGTCTGCTGGGGAGCCAATAAAATCATAACCTTCCTGATCTTTAGGGCTCTAGTAGCCCCTCTCTGTCACTACGTCAGAGTACAGCCATGGCCATAGGTTATGAGAATGACACAAATCTCCTCTTGTCACATGATGTGTCCCTCTGGTTTGTCAGATGTTTATCACATACAGAGATACAAGTGCAATCATATTATGGGGAGCAGAAGCTTTTATTGTCAGGTAGGAGGAGTTACTGCAGCGAGTCAGTATCTGCAGGACCTCTCCTTCTTCTTCAGGACCTCTGCAATTCTCCCTGGCAGCTCTCACTCTCCTCCTGCACCAGATCCTGACTGATCCTGTCCATTCCTGCACAATCACTGCTGCATTCTGTCATAATGTATTGGGTTTTGTTTGTCCTCTGTCTCCTGATGATTGACCACAAGTTCTCAATGGGATAAGATCTGGGGAGTCTCCAGGCCATGACCGCGATATCTCTAATGTTCCGGTTCCCGGGCCATAGACCCATGGTATCTCTTTGTTCTGTTCCCGGAGCCTTGGACCAGAATACTTCGTGTTGTTCTGTTCCCGGGCCATGGACCCAGAATCTCTGTGTTCTGTTCCCTGCACCATTTAGTTTTCCCCTTTATGGCCGGTGCTCCATCATGCTGGAGGAGGCTCTGCTCATCACCAGCTGCTCCTGGAGGGTTGGGAGAAGCGGCTCCTGGAGGACATTCTGCTCCATTCTTTATTCATGGAGGTGTTTTTAGGGCGGTTCCCTTGGCTGAGAAGCCGCCCCCCCCCCCCACATGAATGGCTGCAGGAGCTTTACAGGTGCAGGAGACTGGACTGGGGGCATCGCTCACCTCGTCTTCTCCCAACCATCGGGAAGGGGATTCCTCACAGACAATGACTTTCCCCCAGTCCTCAGCGTCCACTCCCTGCACCTCCTGCAGAATATCCGTCTGTCCCTGATGGTTCCTGGAGAGAAGCGGCTTCTTTGCTGCCCTCCTGGACACCAGGCCTTGCTCCAGGAGTCTCCACAGTGTCACAGTGCGTGCAGATGCCTCACACCTGCTGCTGCCATTCCTGAGCAAGCTCTGCGATGCTGGGAGCCCCATCCCCAAGCTGAAACACTTGTAAGAGACGCTCCTGGCGCTTGCTGCTCCTTCTTGGGCCGCTGGAGCCTTTTTGGTAACAATGGAGCCTCTCTCCCTGGATTCCTTGATGATGCGATAGATTGGTGACTGAGGTGCAATCTTTCTAGCTGCGATACTCTTCCCTGTTCGGCCAGTTTTGTGCAGTGCAATGATGACTGCACGTGTTTCTTTAGAGATAACCATGGGTAACAGAAGAGAAACAATGATGCCAAGCACCAGCCTCCTTGTAAAGTGTCCAGGGGTGGGATTGTTACTTACTCCTGACTCCTTTGTATCATTCCCAAAACTTATGGCCGTGACTGTAGCTTCTCAACGCTAAGTAGCATCATTTTACCGTCCCATCCCTGGTAGAAGGAAAGAAAAGGGAACACGATTCTAAATTATAAAACATTGATGCGGATTTGCTGTAGGAAGTGTCTCGGCCTTCTCTTGATGCTATCATAGTGATTGTTACTTGAGTGATGAATCCTACCATTCACCATACGCAGCTGTGCAGTGGCGCAGAGAGATCGTACGTAATGACGGCAAGTGACCTCTGTCGGGGAGGATGCACGTCTGTCCAGACGGCTTTGGCAGAGATTTCAGTACAGAGGTGCAGTCCCAGTCTATCCAGCCAGAGTCGGCGGGCGGGGTCAGCTCCAGTGCAGAGGTGCAGCTCTACATAGGGAGGCTGTTACTTATCCCATGAAGGGGCAATTCAGAAGTGGGCACAATACTAACCTCCAGCCAGTAGCCTCAGAAAATAGGGCGCCCTGAGAGTTTGTATTTTAATACAGTGTAACATTTATATGTACAATCGTGTTTACCACACACAATAAAAGTTAAGTCTTACTGCACCCTTCACGTTCCATTTTCTTCCCGCATCCCACTTTTTTTGGTTTAAGAATGATAATAACGTAAAGACCTGCAGAGCAAATACTGGAAACCCCAGAGCAGACTGATAATACTGGAAACCCTAGAGCAGATAATTGTAATGGGGAGACCCAAAAGGGCTGACACTAACCCTAACCCCTTAGCAGATAAGATATACACAACTCTTCTCTGGAGTTTCTTCTTTGTGCCTGAAGAAGGAGAGAACACTGGAGCAGACAAGTCCAGAACATCTGATATGACCCTCCTCCTCCAGGCTCTGCTGCATGATGAAGATTGGACAACTGAGTTTTATCGCCACCAGTGCAATAATCACAAACTGGAGATCAAAACGAGAGACAATAATGTCCTCTTCATTGATGATCATGTGATGGATGCTCTGAAATGACATGTGATGGATGTACAGGGTCTCCCAGTCAATAGAACAGGGCTTTACACAATCACCAAAGTATCAGCATAAAACCTCTATACATAAACCTGATGATAATGAGAGAACAGCAACGACTGGAGGAGAGGGAGAGGTTCTACCGACGTCCTGCAGGTCCCAGCAGTCACCAATCAGTAGGGAGAGCACAGGACCCCGGCCCCGGCCACAGGACCTCTGCCCCAGGCCACTGGTAAACCAGGAAATAATATTGTTTCATTGTCCTGCATGAAAGAAAGGAACCACAGGTTGTAGAAGAAGGTTCTGATACTTGTAGTCCCTCTGCCATGGAGCTGTATGAGAGGTCCAACTGCTGCTGCAGAAAACATTCCCCAAACCCTGACACTTCCTCCACCATCTCTCACTGACTTCTTTACACACCTTGGGTCCAGTCTTTCTCCAGTCTGTCAACAAACATAATCGGGCACATTTACTAAGGGTCTGCACGGCGCATTTTCGTCGAGTTTACTGACTATTTCCACAAATCGGAGGGCGTGGCCGATGGACAATCAGACTGATTCGGACTAAGCACAGGATTTACAATTCAAATTGTGTTGCAAAGCGATGCACATACACTGGGAAGAATCGCGCCGGAATTCATCCTCGTCGGAGGACGCCCCTTGGGGATCGCAACAGGACCGGGTAAGTAAATGTGCCCCATTGTTTCCCATTAGATCCAAATACATTTAAGCTGCTTTCATCAGTAAAAAGAGCTGTGGACACTTCTCTGTGCACACAACAAGCTCCGCAGGCGAGAGCAGCCTTCTGATTCTTTCTGCTAATAAGAGGTTTGGTCACTGCAAAGTCATAAACATCAAGTCCCTGTACGAGGAGACAGATCCTTCCCCGGGTCAGGGCTGAACTGGTTACAATTCCAGTTGCAGTGATGAAACGATTCCCCGCGGAGATTCTCCGCATTCTCCCGTCCTCTCTTGTATTTGTCTTTCGGGCATGACCGGTCTTCTTGCAATATTCTAGAAATCGCAGACTCTGAACTTTTTCTCTCGCTGTGGCCGATACGGTCTCTCCTTTACCTTCATTGGGACGACCCGCTGTCGGAGGGTTCTGTCTCTTTGAAGATACATCAGGTTTATACACTCACTGGCCACTTTATTAGGTCCACCATGCTAGTAACGGGTTGGACCCCCTTTTGCCTTCAGAACTGCCTCAATTCTTCGTGGCATAGAGACAACGGTGGCTGTAAGCTCCTCAGAGATTTTGGTCCATATTGACATGATGGCATCACACAGTTGCCGCAGATTTGTCGGCTGCACATCCATGATGCGAATCTCCCGTTCCACCACATCCCAAAGATGCTCTTTGGATTGAGATCTGGTGACTGTGGAGCCATTTGTGTCCAGTGACCTCTGTCATGTTCAGAAACCAGTTGAGATGATTCCAGCTTTATACATGGCGCATTATCCTGCTGAAAGTAGCCATCAGATGTTACAGGGTACATTGTGCTCAAAGGGATGGACGGTCAGCAACATACTCAGGTAGGCTGTTGGCGTTGTCCCAAGGGCCCAAAGACACCATACACCACCACCAACCAGCCTGAGCCGCTGATACAAGCAGGATGGATCCATGACACCACCACCACCACCGCCCGCTGATACAACCGTGATCCATGACACCACCACCACCAGCCTGAGCCGCTGATACAATGCAGGATGGATCCATGACAACCCCACCACCAGCCTACCTCTGATACAAGGCGGATGGATCCATGACACCACCACCACCAGCCTGAGCCGCTGATACAGCAGATGATCCATGACACCACCACCAAGCCTAGCCGGTACAGCAGATGATCCATGACACCACCACCACCAGCCTGAGCCGCTGATACAAGCGGATGGATCCAGCACACCACCACCAGCCTGACCCGCTGATACAAGGCAGGATGATCCATGACCCACCCCACCGCCGACCCGATAGCAAGCAGTGGATCCATGACACCACCACCACCAGCCTGACCCCTATACAAGCCGGATGGATCCATGACACCACCACCACCACCTGACCGTGATCAAGCAGGATGGATCCATGACACCACCACCACCAGCCTGACCGCTGATACAAGGCAGGACTGATCCATGACACCCACCACCACCAGCCTGACCCCTGATACAGGCAGGATGGATCCATGACACCACCACCACCAGCCTGACCCGCTGATACAAGGCAGGATGGATCCCGCTTTCATGTTGGGTTCATTGAATTTTGTGGACTACAAAAAGTCTCTGTCTGACCCACAACTAATTTGTTATTCTCCTTGTCTATGGAGAGTCTTAAATGTACCAAAGTGGGTTCTGGTGCAGCTTTTTTTTCTACTGACCTTTGTTCTTGTACTGTATTTATACCATGTGATTCTGGTGCTGCGTATATGTATGAACTCAGTTTTGGTGCAGTCCTGTCTGTATGTACTGGGCTTGGTTATGTACAGAACTTCTTGCGGTGAACTTACTGGTTTGATCTTGGCTGGGGTGCTGTATCGGAGTTGGTTCTGGTGTTGTATGTGTTCTACCTTCTGTATCTAAGCAGTTAATATAACATTGCTGCAGGGTGTTAAAGGGGCTTTGTCTATAAATGAAAACATATGCATCCATAATGAAATGCTCTGTGCAGGTAGGTGTGCTCCTCCGGGTGATGTCTGGTGGAGCGGACCTGCAGGTGTTACAATCCAGGGGTAACTTGCTTTTGTCCCTTTCGTGTTTCGGTGTCTGTCTATAGATCTGATAGATTTCCGATAACATTGCATCAAGAAACAAAGAATAAATCCGGAGACCCACAAGAGGTTCACTTACTTCTTCTTGCCACTCCCTACCTAGTATAACATGAACCAGGTGATGTAGAGGAGGAGGCGGCCTGAGGAGGCTGCACAGGACTCTGCTGTCATTTTCTGACTATCTTTGTTCCCGTGTCTTACCCGTGTCCCCCTCGGGCTGCAAACATCTCATGAAAAGGGAACTGGCGGTGGAGATCTTTCTCAATCACATCCAACCACTTGGGGTCTCCTTGTTGTCGCTCCATTTCCTACAAGAAGCGATAGGAAAGAAGTTACAGCCCTGGTGGCCACCTCCATGATGGACTTCTCCCTCCTCATCATCCTGGGCCCGGCTCACCTCAAATTTTCCAGGATTTTTTATCAGAAGTTCATGACTGCTGGAAAGAAACTGCCAGGCCTTGGCCCTCAGCGAAGACGGGATCCCCTTCCTGCACCTCAGCTTCACCTGTGGACAGAGGTAGGATGAGACACGCAGAGCGAGGCGGCTTCCCCGTTACCCACCATCTCACCTTCTGAAAACGCCGCGTCAGCCACTTATCCCAATTATTGAACATTTCTAACCACTTGAGTTCTCGCTGTCGAGCAATTTCCACAGAAACTGAAGTTTCCCTGACAAAAGAAACGACAACAATCACTTCAATAACAGGACGTCAGCAACAAGACGCCACATAATCTGCACACCCATCCCAGAATACAAGCCACACGCCACATATACAGCCACCAAAGAGTCAGCCACCAATCGTACAAGATCTCCCCCGTGTACAGGTGAGAGGCCGGGAATGACATCACAGGGGGGAGACCCTCAACGACAAAGTGTGACAACAAACCCAGGAAGTCTCATTGTCCGATTATTAGAGAAATTATTTGTAAATTAATGTGGAAAATAAGTATTTGATCCAAGACAAAGGTTCAGCTCAGTGACAGAGGTCAGGCTATTCGGCAAGTCTTCACAAGGTAAGTACACACGGTAAGTACACACTGCTGCTCCATGTACTGTGTAATGTAATGTGTGTGTAACGCTACAGAATATGATCTAGAAAGATGATTATTATTATGCAGATCTCCCCGAGAGCTGTGATGTGGTCACCGGGTCACACAGACTTTCTATGGCTGAGGATCTGGAGAGGTTCATGTCAATTACAGGCCTCACAATTGGTGGCTGATTGTAGCATGCACCACTACACCGGCGCACTCCTCGTACCCGTACACGCACCACTATACCGGCGCACTCCCCGTACACGCACCACCATCCCTACCCAGACCTTACACCGAGCACATACCACAACACGCTCTATCCTCATCATAAAACATATTTCCCTCTACCAATTCATCTCACCATCTCTTTACCTTCTATCCTAATCATAACCCATATCTACGAAACATACCACCATCCAGCCCCCCTCCGAGCACACAGCCCCCTCTCAGCCAATACAACCATCACAAGACGCTCTACCATAATCACAACAATCACCCTCTATGCTCATCAAAGTCCATCCCAGCCTTCTATGACCATCACAACCCATACAATCATCACTATTCACACCACCTCCATACTACCATCATGTAGGGAGAGACACTGACCCATTCCCGCTGAACTGATTTCCTCCCAGAAATCCGTATTTGTCCGTCTTCCTATATGGTATGCCATTTATCTCAGAGTCTGAACCTAAGGAGCTGGCGTCATCCAGCAAGGTGAGCGATTCCATGGTGCCAGACATCAGACTGACAGAGTCCAGGTAACTGAGCGTGTCTGGAGCTGGAGCCTTGGACTTGAAGCTAGACAGGGAGGCAGTCTCATGGCTGCTTGAGGTCTCTTGTTCACGAGGAATATGGCCGGGGTACAGGTTGGATCGTGGTGGGATAGGAAGAGGCGGCTTGGAGGACATGTTCCTGTGCGGGCTCACAGGGTCTGTAATACGAACCGGAGACAGCGATGACCTCCCAAGACTTGACTGTGTCGGCAGATTGGAGGTCTGTGGAGCAGGATTCACCCGGATCTGTGTGACCTCAACCACCACAGAATTACTGACCATGGTGTTGCTCTGTGTGTCTTCCATTTTTACAGACAGAGTGCTCTTCACATCTTCTGGTCTAATGGCCGCAACATTCTTCATTTCTTCAACACTTAGAATACCCTTTGTGTCGTCTCCTGCCCCTATGGCCGGAGCGCTCTTGTCATTTCCCGCCCCTATGGCCAGAGCGCTCTTATCTTCTACTGCAGCCAATCCCGAAGCGCTTTTGTCGTCTCTTGCCCCTATGGCCGCAGTGCTCTTGTCGTCTCTTGCCCCTATGGCCGCAGTGCTCTTGTCGTCTCTTGCCCCTATGGCCGGAGCGCTCTTGTCGTCTCTTGCCCCTATGGCCAGAGCGCTCTTGTCTTTTACTGCAGGTATGGCTGGAGCGCTCTCGTCTTCTACTTCAGCTATGGCCGGAGTGCTCTTGTCATTTCCTGCCCCTATGGCCGGAGCGCTCTTATCCTCTACTGCAGCCAATCCCGGAGCACTCTTATCTTCTACTGCAGTTATGGTCAGAGCACTCTTGTCGTCTCCTGACCCTACGGCCGGAGCGCTCTTCATGTCTTCTAGTCTTTGGGTGGGAGTGCTCTTTGTTTCCTCTGATCTCATAGCTAAAGTGCTAATGATGTCTTCTGCTCCTGTGGCCGGGGCGCTGTATACTTTCTCAGGTCCTATGGTCGGAGGGCTCTTCACGTTTCTCCCTGTGACTGTGTGTGGATACAGGGAGGTTACACTGTGTGACGCCCCATCAGTCACTGTGATGTCGGCTCCGCACACAGACCGGGAAACAATGTCCTCTTGTATCCACATACCCTCCGGCGTCACCACCTCTGCTCCTTCCCCTTGTGGTAGACGGCCTGGGCCTGCTGCGCAGTTCAGACCACCTATAAGATGAGGGGATGACCCCCAGTTGAGAGCAATCACATGACCTACTTCCTCTGGTGGGGGAACCCCTTGCTCCTGGCTCTCTATGGGTGGGTTCTGCTCCTGTGTGAGGGCGCAGGATAATGGGAGCCCACCTGTTGTTGTAGGGTCTTCTGGGACTGATGCCCTGTGGTTTTCTCTCTGTTGAGTTCTCGCTGTCGAGCAATTTCCACAGAAACTGAAGTTTCCCTGACAAAAGAAACGACAACAATCACTTCAATAACAGGACGTCAGCAACAAGACGCCACATAATCTGCACACCCATCCCAGAATACAAGCCACACGCCACATATACAGCCACCAAAGAGTCAGCCACCAATCGTACAAGATCTCCCCCGTGTACAGGTGAGAGGCCGGGAATGACATCACAGGGGGGGGGGGGCACTCAACTACAAAGTGTAACAACAAACCCAGGAAGTCTCATTGTCCGATTATTAGAGAAATTATTTGTAAATTAATGTGGAAAATAAGTATTTGATCCAAGACAAAGGTTCAGCTCAGTGACAGAGGTCAGGCTATTCGGCAAGTCTTCACAAGGTAAGTACACACGGTAAGTACACACTGCTGCTCCATGTACTGTGTAATGTAATGTGTGTGTAACGCTACAGAATATGATCTGGAAAGATGATTATTATTATGCAGATCTCCCCGAGAGCTGTGATGTGGTCACCGGGTCACACAGACTTTCTATGGCTGAGGATCTGGAGAGGTTCATGTCAATTACAGGCCTCACAATTGGTGGCTGATTGTAGCATGCACCACTATACCGGCGCACTCCTCGCACCCGTACACGCACCACTACACCGGCGCACTCCTCGTACACGCACCACTTGTTGTAGGGTCTTCTGGGACTGATGCCCTGTGGTTTTCTCTCTGTTTCTGGCTGTGTCCCTGGAATCCATTGCCCCCGCTGCTCTTATAGGTGTCCAGTGGTGGCTCCCCGGGCTGCGGCCTATGTGATGGGGTCCCCAGGGAGGGTGTCACTGCGGCTCTGGATTTTGGGGCACCCTCTGACGTCTCCTGTGCCCGCTGGTCATGTGACGAGGTGCCTGCGGCTCTGGATTTTGGGGTGCCCTCTGATGTCTCCTGTGCCCACTGGTCATGTGACGGG
>WNYA01004278.1:0-19581 GCA_019512145.1 Engystomops pustulosus | reverse complement strand
GTTGAAGGGTGAACACCAGGGATAAGTTTCCTCTCCTGCACCTTGTTAAAGGGTGAACACCAGGGGATCAGTTTCCTATCCTGCACCTTGTTGAAGGGTGAACACCAGGGGATCACTTAGACAATGCCCTCTGGAATAGCTCTAAGCTTAACCATTTCAATGCCTGCATTACAGATATGTGTCAGTTTTATGTGGACACTATATTGTAGTATGATTTACTATTTAAGATGGTGATGTGTCTGGGATTGATATATATCTTACTATACACCGTCCCTATTGCAGCAGACGAGACCCAGCGCCAGATTCCACGTGTGAATGAGCCTCCTTAATCACACGTACCAAGGAGACACAAATTCACAGACTAGTTGGGTAAAAAGGAATTTAACACATTAGAGCGGAGCCATTATGAAGATGAAAGTGATGTTTATGTCTTAGTTAAATGCACGGAGAGGCGCTTCCTCCTGTGACACGTCCTGAGATGTATCGCTCCGGCTCGCACTCCAAGGTCATCCATTAGCCGGAGGATTGCATTATGATTAATCTTTCATATTAAATCCAGAGCTTTCCCCGGGGAGTCTGAGAAATGTTCGGAGCGTCTCGCTCCTTATTACACTGAGTACTTGTACGAGAAACGTGAACGCAGCCCCAGGAACCAGGCGACGCCATGATACAACGTCCACACGATCTCTAACCATCTGCGAAAATCCCCGGGAGACGCAGAACAGGAGGGTATAAGGTGACAGGTGCAGGGAGGGTCCTGGGGGTCACCCCTGGATATATAGCAGAACCTACTGCTAATGGGACCAAGATTGCCCCAAATCTCCAAGACCAACACTAATGCCGACTGAAATCCTAACTTTCCCAAGATCTCAGGGTACAACAATTGTAACAAATTCACTAGTCCCAGCCGTGTCCCGGATCCCCCTGTAATGGGCAGGAATCCTCACCCTGCTTTTCTATTAAGGTAAAGCTGTAGCATGTTCCTGATTGGAAAATACATCAGACAGTAATAGAAGATGGGGAGAGTGTGTTCAGCAACTCAATACAGAGAGCACAGAGCACAGAAGTGTGAGGACATTCACCTGGTGCATAGAAGCTACAATCCTGGAATAAAAATCCATAGTTCACAGTCCTGCTGCAACTAACAACAGACAATGGGGGTCATTTACTAAGGGTCCGATTCGCGGTTTCCCGACGTGTTACCTGAATATTTCCGATTTGCGCCGATTTTCCCTGTATTGCCCCGGGTTTTTGGCGCACGTGATCGGATTGTGGAGCATCGGCGCCGGCATGCACGTGACAAAAAACGGGGGCGTGGCCGAACGATAACCCGACGGATTCGAAAAACCGCCGCATTTTTAAAAAAAAAGTGTTGCGGGACACGCGCTTACCTTCACCAGGTATAGGATGGTGCATTCCGGCGGGCCTCGGGGAACTTCAGCGCAGCAGCGACATCTAGTGGATGTCGGAGGAACTGCCTTAGTTTATCGCCGGAAGACCCGAATCCACCGCACAGAACGCGCCGCTGGATCGCTAATGGGCCGGGTAAGTAAATCTGCCCCACTGAGTTTCTGATTACACATTTATCCAGGGACAATACATAACACTGGCTGCACAGAGCACAGCAGTGTGAGGACAAACCCTTCAGTGCAATTGAAAAAGCTACAATCCTGGAATTTAAATCCATATATCACAGTCCTGTTGCTACTAACAAGATAAAGAAAGGTTTTATTACACATCTCTCCAGGGACAATACTCAAAGATCTGATTACACATCTCTCCAGGGACAATACATAACACTGGCTGTACAGAGCACAGCAGTGTGAGGACACACCTCCAGTTCTACTGGAGGAGCTACAATCCTGGAATTTAAATCCATATATCACAGTCCTGTTGCTACTAACAAGATAAAGAAAGGTTTTATTACACATCTCTCCAGGGACAATACACAGCAATGTCTGTAGTCTGTATGGTCACACCTGCTGACAGGTTCCCATTAGAGTCAAGTGCCCCAATGATAAATCTGTTATTGGGCTTTCACATGTCACAGGTCACATCTATAACACTGGGGTATTAGGCACCAGGATGTGACTGCTCTCTCTATCCATATATCTGCGCCTCCGGCTGGATCCTGCAAGAGAAGGACAACATTATGATAGTCCCATAATTGGCTGATAGGTTCTGCCCTGATATAACCTGGTGCCTGCAGTGTTTGTACATTTCCTGGGGGGGGGGGGGGCAGGTCACGGTCAGTGGCTGTTTTACTATTTGTTGCTTTCCTTGTTCCTGTTAATCCTTCCCCTGGACCCCGGGCGATGTGCTGTAAGGCGATGTCACGCTGCGATGATGGAATGTCATATAGAGCAGCACATTGCTACATTGTTACATGTTATCACAGCACAAACCTCTGAGTGACAGGAGAGGAAGCCACATGAGCCGTCACCTTCCTCATTCTGGGGAACTTCAGGGGTCATTGCCTTTAACTGCAAAACACATCAGTCGTGTACAGGAGAAACTGAGGGGTACAGCCCCTGCACCCATAGACCCCCCATCATTCTGTACAGATGGTGGGGATCAGTTTCACCCCTCCAATGCATTGAGTTTTAGGGTCTGTGGTCATCTGCAATCCCCCTCCTGCCCAGTTAGAATCTCAGGCTTCTGCCCTGTCCCCCATGCTTTACACTGCAGCTGGTGGATGAAAGCAGAAAGTTGGAACAAGGGGCGTAACTACAGGGGTAACAGCCATAGCAGCCGCTATGGGGCCCACAGTGTCCAGGGGCCCTGGCATCTAGTGTATATGGTGTATGTTTGTGTATAACTGTATGTATGTATATGGTATTGTATCTAAGTGTGTATTTTCTCTACGTATTTGAATCTGATGTGTATATACTCTATGGGGCTTATTTGCTAAGGGTCCACGGACCGCACAAACGTTGGATGTTCCGATTTGCGCCACATTTAAAAGGGGATTGTGTCTCATGCGAACGGATTTTGACGCAATCGCGCCGGCTTTCATGCAACAATAATCGGGGGGGCAGGCCGGCGGACAACTTGACGGATTCGGACAGACCGCGGTATTTAACTTAAAAATTGTGTCGCAGGCCAAGCACTTACATACACGGACCTGAGCGGGGAAGCAAAACATTCAGGAAATCGAGCGCACAATCTAAGTAAATCGCGGCACAGAGCATTATCGTCGGACATTCCAGATCGGGAATCGCGCAAGGGATGGGTAAGTAAATTTGCCCCTATATGTGTGTGCATATGAGATGTGTATGCTGTATGTGTGTATATGGTATGGTATGTATGTGTGTATATACTGTATGGATGTGTGGTGTGTATATACTGTATGTCTGTGTGTATATATTGTATGTATGTGTGGTGTGTATATACTGTATGTGTGTGTATATGTAATTTGTATATACTGTATGAATGTGTGTATATGTGGTGTGTATATACTGTATGTATGCGTGGTGTGTATATGTGGTGTGTCTTACTGTATTCTCTGTTGGTGTAGTCTCCCGGTCTTGCCTGTGTGGTAGCTCCTGTCTGTCTGTGTGGTCTGTCTCTCTGTACTGTTCTCTGTGTCATCTGTGGTGTGCTCTCGCCTGTCCTGTCTGTGTGTCTCAGGTGTTGTGTCTGCCTCGTCTCTTGTGTGCCATATGCCGGCTAATGTCTATCCTAATCTGCTGTGTCTCTATGGGTGTGTTCTCCTGTAATGTATCTGTGTGTGTATACTCCTTTCTATGTATGTATCGGTTATCCTGTGGTGTAGTTATACTGTATGTCCTGTGTTCTCAATTTGGTGGTGTGTTATACTGTCTGTTGATAGTGTATATCTGGTGGGTATAATACTGTTTGCGTAATGTCTTAATGTGTGGTTGTATAACTGTACTGTTGGGTATGTTATAAATAATAAATGTTGTGTGTATATACTGAGTTAGTAAGATATGTTTGATTGTAACGCACATTGTGTCAGTATATAATATGTATTTTTTTTTCAGGGGGCCCTTTCCAGAGTGTCCGCTTGGGAGCCCTGCCTCTCTCCTAGTTATGCCTCGGTTAGGACATGCAGAAACTAAACATGAATAATCTCTCAGGAAGCGAACCCAATGCGATCCGAATCAAGATGACATTACATCCGCCCTGACCGACGGATTACGGCTCACGTGACCCTCACCCCGAACCCCCGACCAACACCTCCTACCTCCCCCGCATTGCAGCTGGACACCAACTCTTGGGAACCCCGTAGTAGGGCAGTAGCGGCTGCTGTCATCACGGTGCCACAGTTTAATAAGACCACGTGAGCCACCTCAAACAGACTGTTATAGGAAACCAAGTGACTGCCAATATCCTTGTACTATACTGATGTAAGGAGAGCTGAGTTTGCAATATGGACAATAATTTTGCAACATGAAGCTATGGGCAACCTCACCCATAACCCATCACAGTCAATCACCCTGAGACCACCCACAAGGAGGCTGACAATATTTATCTCCTCTACTATCCTCCCCTGCAGGGAAATCAGGTACTGCAAGGCGACCATAGAGATGGCAGTAATTTGTCTCATAGAGGGGTTTCTATTAGAGCCCTGTACAGGAGCATTGGACTTTGGACATTTGTGGACATTTTATATTTCAATACAAACTCAGCAGTTTTTACTTTATTTTACATCAAGGGTTAACGTTTATAATCTTAGTGTATTCTTTTCTGTTTATTATTACGTATCGGTTAGACTAGTGAAGGGTTAATGAACACTGAGACACATTTCTGACTGTGTATCTCTATCTCCAGAGAAGTCGAAGTGTCCCGCAGGTTGTTTTTCTTGACCTTTAGAATGACAGGGCGCTGTCTGGAAAGTTGTTTACCACTTACTACAATCTTGCTTCCATGAAACTTGAGGGGACTTAATTTAAGTCTATGGAAAACACTTTGTCATTGTTTTTGTGTCTAGGATGTAGCCCCCTCGTCCCCTGGTAGAAGGAAATCAGGAACATCCCAGTCCTTAGTGTCTGCCAGTTAGGGAGCAAGGTTGGAGGAGAAGACTTCCTGTCTACCTAGCACCAGAAGAAGAAGCTGAGACAGGGATTGCTCTGCCATAGACCCCCGTGCCCACCTGTGACGGGGACCAGCTGATAGAGCACATAGCCCCGGCCTTTCCCTCAGCATTAACCCTCTTCTCCAGGAGATGGAATTGAGGATCCAGCCTGAATCGCTCAGTAAAGAAGGAACTCTTCAACTGCAAGACCCAACTCTCGCTGGCACTTATTCCCATGGGGTGCACCACGCCTTAACCATCCCAAGCGCCAACACATGGGTGACACTTCAATGGTGCCTGGGTGGCCCCAACATAGCATTGGGCCCACCTCTAACCAGGCACTGGCAACCATACATGACCCATAATAAGACGTATGGGACGGGTTGTCCAGAGGGTCAGCACTTCTACCATAATCACCAATGAGGCTGTCCCAAAGAATACGATGCTCTGCTTCATCTGTCCATTAAAGGGGTATCCAGATTCTATTTTATTGATCATGTACGCGCTGCGGTCAATATGGATGCGCACTAATAAATAATCTTTATTATTGTTATCACAACAAGTCTTATGTAAGGTAACAGCTAAACCACCAATCATTATTGATGTCCTCTACCACGATAGGTGTCCATATAGAATCCCAGAAGGGGAAAATCCCTTCTAGCCCACGCCGTATGGTTGTTGCCTGCAAAAATGTAAAAAGTACGGGTAATATGTTACTTTTTAGTTCCCCTGCTTCTTATCCTCCCTAAAGACCTCCACTCTCAGATCTGAGCGATGCGAAGCACGTCCTGACCCCCATAACTTATGCTCCACGCATATTCAAACACATGTGAGCCTCTCCGATGTACATATTTTTTGCAACGGGCGCGCGGCTGTACCATCACGACGGAGTTTTATAATAAACGTGCACACAAATGAGGTCTGAGTACTGCAAGCAAAAGTAAACTTCTAAGTCAATGATAGAATAAAGCTCAATCACCACACCCATGGAATGTCCTCATTGTGTGCACAGGGTAAGAGGCTCCGAGAGATGTGACGGCAGCGCTTGCTAACCCTTTCAGGGGAAGGTCCACAAAGTGGCCGTGTCACAGTGTTTCAAAATATTTCTCTGAATAAGCTCTGAAGAAAAGTGGCGGCTCATATTTTCTTGCTGGCAACAAACAGTGGTTATTTCCCCCACATCCAATGGTTGATTCCCCGTGATGATATTTACTGGTTTTGTGGCACCATTTCCGTGGTGTCTATTGGTTTGTGGCGCCCCTTTCCAGGCATCCATATTGTTCACTGATTTCCAAGAGGCCTCCATCTGTGGTTTTGCCAGTCCTGTGTTGTCTGTATTTATGGACTAGTCCCAGAATCCAGTGATTTATGCACCATTTCAGTGCCCAGTGGATTGATGCACCATTCTGTGGTGTTATAAGGTTTGATGCACCGGCCCCAGCATTCTTGTGGTTTTTACTGGTAATGGCCTTTGTGTCTAGTGGTTTGATCACCAGTCCATGTTTTATAACAGGTTTGATGTACCGGTCCCTGTATTATTCTGGTTTGATGCCAGTCCCTTTGTACACTGGTTTAATGTCCAGTCCCTGTTTACACTGGTTTGATGCCCAGTCCCTATTAGTTTCTGGTTGATGCCCATTCCCTGTTGTACACTGGTTTTAAGGTCCAGGTCCCTGTTGTGCACTGGTTGATGCACCTCCCTGTTGTTACCGGTTGATACGCCCGGTTTACACTGTTGTATGCCCAGTCCCTGTTTGTATACTGGTTTATGCACCAGTCCCTGTTGTACCTGGTTTGATGCACCAGTCCCTGTTGTACATGGTTTGATGCACGTCCTGTTGTACACTGGTTTGATGCACCAGTCCCTGTTGCACTGTTTTTGATGCACCAGTCCCTGTTGTCACTGGTTTGATGCACCAGTCCCTGTTGTACCTGGTTTGATGCACCAATCCCTGTTGTGACCCTGGTTTGATGCACCATCCTGTTTGTACACTGTGTTTGTGCACCAGTCCCCTGTATTCATACTGGATTGATGCACCAGTCCCTTGTACACTGGTTTGTTCACCATCACTGTTTATACACTGGATTGATGCACCAGTCCCTGTTGTACACTGGTTTGATGCACCAGTCCCTGTTTTAACTGGATTGATGCACCAGTCCCTGTATATGTTGTGTGAGCACCAGTCCCTGTTGTTCTGGTTTGATGCACCAGTCCCTGTTGTACCTGGTTGGATCACCAGCCTGTATTATACCTGTTTTGATGCAGCCCAGGATTGCCACTGTTTGTACACTGTTTGTGCCAATCCTTTGTACTGGTTGTGCACCAGACCTCTTTGTAACATTGGTCTTGATGCACCATCCCTCTTGTACACTGGGTTTGAACTGCACCAGTCTCCGTTGTACAACTGTTTGATCTAGCATCAGTCCCTGTATTATACTGGCTTTGATGCCCAGTCCCTGTTGTACACTGGTTTGATGCACCAGTCCCTGTTGTACCACGGTTTGATCCACACATCCCTGTTGGTTACATCCTGTTTGTATGTGATGCCACCAGTCCCTGTTGTACACTGGTTTGAGACTGCACCCGTCCCTGTTGTACACTGTTTTGATGCACCAGTCCCTGTAGGTACACGGGTTGATGCATCAGTCCCTGTATTGACCTGGTTGGATGCACCAGTCCCTGTTGTACACTGGTTTGACACCAGTCCCTGGTGTACATCTGGTTTGATGCACCGTCCCTGTGTTAGTCACTGGTTTAAGCATCGTCCTGTTGTACACTGTGTTGACTCCCATCGCTGTAACACGGTTTGTTGTACCCAGGATTTCGGTGTCACGTTCATGGACTTCTCTTTATCTCTGTGTTTGACACCGGCTCCAGACGGATGAACTTTGGGTTTCTTGTAACCCCAGTGGGGACCACCTCTTCTCCATCCCTCCATTCCGCCTTGTAAATATATATCTGCCTCCTGCTTTGTACTACCTTTAACTCCAGTGTCACCTATTTACCCTCACAGTTCCCTTTACAACCTATAGAATTGTTTATAACGCTGCACCTCCGTAGGAGTGTGCGAGGCGGCTGACAATCTTTTTCCACACCTCGGGCTCATTGCACAAGATAAAATGATCTCAGGTTTTTCGTCTTTATCTCTCGAGCCATCGCTGCCAGTAGGCGCCATTGATTTACTGCTGACAGAAGGGGCCACATACTGACATCTACACCTACTCACTCCCACAGCCCCTGCAGGGGTATATATGTGACATAGGATACACTGGGTCCATGATGATGTTCCTTTGGGTGATGAAACCCACAGAGGGGTCAGAATTTGCATAAGAATAAAAAAGTTATCAAAGGGCAGAAGTAACTTCAGAAAGTGATGAAGTCTATGGCCACCATGACACCTCCTTCCATGTCCGATGGCTGATGTATATGGCACGCCCATGCTTATACCTGAATATCCTGTGAGAGCCCCCCATTGTATGTCAGGGGTCTGGTCAGTGATGTGATAAGGATGTTATTGCAGCAGGGGGTTTGCTGGATCAGGGATAATCCTCCTGTGTAAATCATTAAAGCAGCAGAATGTGTAGAGGCCGAGGATCTCACGCTCCAGCGCTCCCCATAATACATGAAATCATGAAGATGATTAACAACCATGGAAGGTAGGAAGCTGCAGGACCATAAAGCACAGGCCGGGGACCCCCAGAAGGGCAGACTCTTTGAAGTAGGAAGTGTCTGTGTGATTTAGGAGGAGGGGGAGCGCACACAGGACCTGCAGCCCTTTGATGCTCCAATGATTCAGGAGTCTGAAGTAGAGAATGTTTACCCTGGAAGTAAACACACGGATACATTTTTGGAACAGTTTGTTTTAAACAAGTATTTCATCCTGGGACGAACCCTTTCCTGCCCGGATGCTACAAAGTCTCCACCACAGCTAAGAAGAAAGACTTCGACGATTAAGTGTCTACTATTCAGCCATAATACACCCTACACCAGCGAGCTCATGTCCTGTGTCCGACACTTTCTATCATAGCCGCAGTGGTCAGGGGTCAGCAGGTGGTGCTCTGACCTCTCTGTGACTACAACACCCCTATACAACAGCGAGCTGCCATGTCCTGTGTCCTGACACCTTTCTATCATAGCACCAGTAGTCAGGGTCATGCATGGGTGCTCTGACCCCTCTGTGCTACACCCCCCATACACAGGGACTGCCATGTACGTGTGTCCGGACACCTTTCTATACCATAGCAGCAGTGGTCAGGGTCAGCATGGGCGCTCTGACCTCTCTGTGACTACCACCCCCATACACAGCGAGCTGTCCATGTCCGTGTTGTCCTGACACCTTTCTATCATAGCAGCATTGGTCAGGGGTCAGCATGGGCGCTCTGACCCCTCTGTGTCTACCCCCCCCATACACAGCGAGCTGCCATGTCCTGTGTGTCCTGACACCTTTTCTATACATAGCCAGCGAAGGTCACATCAGGGCGCTCTGAACCCTCGGTGACCTACCCCCCCCCATACACAAGCGAGCTGCCATGTCCTGTGTCCTGACACCTTTGTCTATCAATAGGCAGCAGTGGTCAGGGGTAAGCATGGGCTCTGACCCCTCTGTGACTACACCCCCATACACAGCGAGGCTGCCATGATCCTGTGTGCTCTGACCCTTCTATCACATAGCCAGCAAGGGTCAGCATGGGTGCTCTGACCCCTCTGTGACTACACCCCCCATACACCACCATGAACAGCGAGCGCCTATTCCTGGGTGTTCCTGACACCTTTCTATCATAGCCGAAAGCAAGGCAGCATGGGGCGCTCTGACCTATCTGTGAGACTAACAACCCCCATACACAGGGAGCTGCATGTACTGGTGTGATCCTGAACCTTTCTATCATCATATCCACAGTGGGTCAGGGGTCAGCATGGCGCTCTGCACCCCTCTAATCTACACACACCATACACAGGGATTTGCCATTTCCTGTGTGTCCTCACACCTTCTATCATAGCCAGCGTGGTCAGGGTCAGCAGGGGTGCTCTGACCCCTCTGTGACATACAACCCCCCTACACAGCGAGCTGCCCATGTCCTGTGTGCCTGACACCTTTCTATCATAGCCAGCAGTGGTCAAGGTGACCAGCTGGGCGCTCTGACTCCCTGTGACTACCGCCCAATACATCCCACCACCAACAAGCGAGCTCCAGTCATCGTGTCCTGTTTGTCGTGACCAGCACTCCAGCATATGAGGCGCAACCCCATACTCTGACCCCCCTGTGACTACATCCCCATCACACGCGAGCGTGCCATGTCCTGTGTGTCCTGACACCTTTCTATCATACCAGCAGTAGTCAGGGGTCAGCATGGGTGCTGACCCCTCTGTGACTACACCCCCCATACACAGCGAGCTGCCATGTCCTGTGTGTCCTGACACTTTCTTCTATCATCATAGCAGCAGTGATCGGGTCAGCATGGGCGCTCTGACCCCTCTGTGACTACATCCCCCTACACAGCGATTGCCATGTCCTGTGTGGTCCTGACACCTTCTATCATAGGCCAGCGTGGTCAGGGGTCACAGGGCGCTCTGACCCTCTGTCAATACACCCCCCATACAAAAGCGGCTAGCCATGTCCTGTGTTTCCTGACACACTTTCTATCATAGCCACATGTCAGGGGTCCTTAGCATGGTGACTCTGACCCCTCTGTGACTACACCCCCCATACCACGAGCTCCATGTCCTGATGTGTCCTACACCTTTCTATCATAGCTCAGTTGTCAGGGGTCAATGGGCGCATTCTGACTCCCTCGGTGACACAACCCCCACCATAGCACGCGACTGCCATGTCCTGTGTGTCCTGACAACTTTCGTCTCATATGCCATCCACTGGTCAGGGGTCAGCAGGGGCGCTCTGACCCCTCTGTCACTACAACACAACACCACACACCTACAAAGCTAGCTACCATGTCCTGTGTTGTCCTGACACCTTTCTATCATAAGCCAGCAGTGGTCAGGGGTCAGCATGGGTGCTCTGACCCCTCTGTACTACACCCCCATACACAGCAGACTGCCATGTCCGATGTGTTCCTGCACCTTTCTATCATGCCAGCAGTGGTCAGGGGTCGCAGGGGCGCTCTGACCCCTCTGTCACTACACCCCCCATACAAAGCCGAGCTACCAGTCCTGTGGGTCCTGACCTTTCTATCATAGCCAGCAGTGGTCAGGGGTCAGCATGGGTGCTCTGACCCTCTGGACTACACCCCCATACACAGCTACTGCCATGTCCTGTTGTGTCCTGACACCTTTCTATCATGCCATCAGTGGTCAGGGTCAGATGTGCGCTCTGACCCCTCTGTGACTACATACCACCCCCCATCAGCCATACACAGCGAGCTGCCATGTCCTTGTTGTCCTGACACCTTTCTATCATAGCCAGCAGTGTCATGGGTCAGCATGGGCGCTCTGACCCCTCTGGACTACACCCCCCATACACACGAGCTGCCATGTCCTGTGTGGTCCGACACCTTTCTATCATAGCCAGCCAGTGGTCAGGGGTCAGCATGGGGGCTCTGACCTCTCTGTGACTACACCCCCACATACACAGCAGCTGCCATGTCCTGGTGGTCCTGACACCTTCTATCATAGCCAGCAGTGGTCAGGGTCAGCATGGGCACTCTGACCCTCTGTGACTACACCCCCAACCAGCGAGCTGCCATGTCCTGGGTCCTGACACCTTTCTATCATAGCGCCAGCAGTGGTCAGGGGTCAGTATGGGCGCTATGACCCTCTTGACTACACCCCCCCATCACAGGAGCTGCCATCTCTTGTGTGTCCTGACACCTTTCTATCATAGCCAGCAGTGGTCGGGGTCAGCATGGGTGTCTCTGACCCCTCTGTGACTACACCCCCCATACACAGCGAGCTGCCATGTCTGTGTGTCCTGACCTTTCTTCATCATGCCAGCAGTGGTCAGGGGTCAGCATGGGTCTCTGACCCCTCTGTGACTACACCACCCCCATACCAGTCTCCATGTCCTGTGTGTCCTGACACCTTCTATCATAGCCAGCAGTGGTCAGGGTCAGCATGGGTGCTCTGAACCCTCTGTGACTACACCCCCCATACACAGCGAGCTGCCATGTCTTGTGTGCCTGACACCTTTTCTATCATAAGCCAGCAGTGGTCAGGGGTCAGCATGGGCGCTCTGACTCCTCTGTGACTACACCCCCATACACACGGAGCTGCCATGTCCTGTGTGTCCTGACACCTTTCTATCATAGCCACATTGGTCAGGGGTCAGCATGGGCGCTCTGACCCCTCTGTGACTACAACCCCCATACACAGCGAGCTGCCATGTCGTGTGTCTGACACCTTTCTATCATAGCCAGCAGTTGGTAGGAGTCAGCATGGGTCTCTGACCCCTCTGTGACTACACCCCCCCTACACGCGACTGCATGTCCTGTGTCCTACACCTTTCTATCATAGCTAGCAGTGGTCAGGGGTCAGCATGGGCGCTCTGACCCCTCTGTGACTACACCCCCCATGCACAATGAGCTCCAATTATTTGGACAGGGACCCTCTATAATGACCAACACTCCATCAGCTAGTGAAGATAAGGAGCCCGGTTTCCCGTGTGGGTGTCGCGCCCCTCCCCCTCCAGTAACTGGACTCGCCTCACAGTGAGCTCCATCCATAGAACCCGTTTTGTGAATTATATTGGGAATGACATTGTAAGCAATTCAGCTCCAGTTCCAGAAAGTAATAAAAGAAGAAAGTCGCATTATATTATATTTCCTCCTCCGTTTGCAGGAATACAAGGTAATCATTTTACAAGCCAAAGTGTCACTTTGGCAGAGCGCTCGAAAATCTCAGCAAAAAGCAGCAGAGACGCCATGGATGGATTTATTCTAACAGTACAGCGGAGAGGAGGTTATATGGGCACCGGCGCCATACTGGGGCACTGATACTACATGTAACATACAGTACAGGGGCTGCGGGTACATACACAGCACTGAAGGCAGCACTACACCATAGAGGACTTGTCCAATACTGAGCTAACTGTGAGCCTAAAAGCATCAAGTGATATTTGAAGGGAACCTGTCAGCAGCTGTGACCATACAGACTACAGCCAGTGTTGTGTATTGTCCCTTGAGAGTTGTATAATCAGATATAGAAGTTATAGCTAGCAGGACTGTGTAATACAGGCAGTCCCCGGGTTACATACAATAGGGTCTGGAGGTTTGTTCTTTAAGTTGAATGTGTATGTAAGTCGAAAAGTATATTTTATATGGAAGTTCTGCTGACAATTTTTTTCTTTTGCCCCAGTGACAAATTGGAGTTTCAAGATTTTTGGTGGTATTGGACCAAGAATTATCAATAAAGCTTCATTACAGACATCTTACAGCTAATTGCCAGTCTGGGGACTAGTAAAATCCAGGAGGTCACCAGAGGTCACAGGGGCAGAGGGGCCGTCTGTAACTAGGGTTGTCTGTAGTCGTGGTCCGTTCAACGTAACTGAGGGGACCGCCTGTATTATATGTTCCAGGGATTGCACTGGGGGTGGAGCTCCTCACATTCTGTCCTCCTCTGTCTCTTTTCCAGCTCATGTGTCGTAGGAATTGTCCCCTGAGCAGATTGTAATCGTCAACCTTTGTGTATGTGTTAGTACAGCAGACTGTGATATATAGCTTTTATTCCAGGATGGTAGCTTCTCAAAGGGCACTGGGGGTGGGGAATCCTCAGGCTGCTGTGCTCTGTACGCTGTTCGCAGCCAGGTGTTAGGTATTGTCCCTGGAGAGATGTGTAATCAGACATTTGTGTATGTTGTTAGTAGCAGCAGGACTGTGATATATGGATTTAAATTCCAGGATTGTAGCTTCTCCAAGTGCACTGTGGGTGTGTCACTGTTGTGCTGTATACCAGAGCTTAGAGACTCCGATCTCTTGATATATACCCGGCGTCTTGCTGAGCACATCGTGCAGGTTATGGCTATTGCTGTTGGTCCCCCCAACCCCTTGCTGGTCCAGCGCCACCAGAGGAGAAACAAAGCATTACACATTCCTATTAAAAACAATGGCTTTCTATGTAGCTCCGCAGACATCCCAAGCATCAGACTATGGGGCACATTTACTTACCTGGTCCTGTCGCGATCCTGCGGTGCGTTCTCTGACGAGGATTCGTGTCTGCCGGGGTTCACTAAGGTCGTGCGCCCGATATCCACCAGGTGTTGCTGATGCGCTGAGGTCCGCCGGAGTTCACCTTCTTCTTCCCAGTGCATGTAAGTGATTGATCTTGCGACACAAATTCTTTTTTAAATTCCGCGGTTTTCCGAATCTGTCGGGTTGTCTGATGGCCACGCCCCCGATTTCTGTTGTGTAAAAAAGCCAGCACGGATGCACCAAAATCCGATCATGTGCGGCAAAATCCTGGGGCAATTCGGTGCAAATCGGAAATCGACGGGAAACCCAACGAAAATGCGTGATTTGAACCCTTAGTAAATGAGCCCCTATGTCGCTGTTTGACTACATTATCGGATGTAGCCTCAGTCTGTCCTGGGCTTTCCCAAGGTCCTGAATGGCAAATCTGCCATATTATACTGCAACTAGTCAGGATCTTGAGAAAGCTGAGTAACAACTCATATAACACACCTTGGACTCCATATTAGTCTTCACTAAACTAGAAGCGTGACATATAGTGACTCCTCGGACGTGACTTTGGTTCCTACTTTCTGCTATTTGGTGTTTCTCTCCTTCTCCTGATTTTGGTACTTTTTCAGCGCACGACTATCAGTCAGTAAACACTCAGCATTGTCTATTATATCAAGACTCCTCAAAAAATGATCTGCCATCTGTTAAAGACATCACATACACACATACACACATTCCAAAGAGTCTGCCGTCCCCCTAGTCACCGCTGCGCCCCCCACCCCGCACTGACATCGGAAAGCTGTCCCTCTTACTCCACCTGTTAGGTATGTGCCATCTAATCGCTCAATATTACCAAAATCTGTTTATTTATTACACCCTCCAGCTCCGCGGATTCTATGCTTGGCTACACTCCACTATTATATATACAGATACATCGTGCAACATTGTAACAAAATCTGTTCACAGTTTTATTAAGAGGGAACCGTCGCAGGTGTGACTATACAACTGCAGCCATGTGTTATGCCCTTCCCAGAGAGTGTGTAATCAGACCTCAACACGTGCTGTGCTCGTGCTCTCTGCAGCCAGTGTTATGTACTGTCCCTGGGAAGATTTTACATCAACCCACACCCGCTGTGCTCTTGCGCTCTCAGCCAGTTTTATTAGTTGTCCTGAGGATGTTTAATCATACCTCACCTGCGTGCTCTGTTGACTTCTCTGCAGCCGTGGTTATGTATGTCCCTGGGAGATGTTATCACGACACACACTGCTGTCGCTGTGCTCTCTGCAGCCAGTGTTAGTACTGTCACGCTGGAAGAGATGTGTAGTCACACTCACACTGCTGTGCAAAATCTGTGCTCTCTGCAGCCACTTGTTATGTAACTGTCCCGGAGAGATGTGTATCAGACCTCACCATGCTGTGCTCGTGGCTCTCTGAGCCAGGTTTGATATGTCCCCTGGAGAGATGTGTAACAGATCTCACACTGCTTGTGCTCTGTGTTCCCTCTCTGCAGCCAGTGTTATGTTATGTCCCGCAGTAGAGATGTGTACTAGACCTCACCTGCTGTGCTCTGTGCTCTCTGCAGCCAATGAATATCGTGGCTGGCAGATGTGGGAATCAGATGTGTTCAACCCAGGTACTGTCCTCACCTTCGGGATCTGGTTCTGCTCGCAGGTATGTCCTGGTAAGATGTTAGTCGACCTTTTATATGTATAGTGCAGCAGGACTGTGAACATATGGATTTTTTTCCAATACACGGAGCGGTCCTCTGCGTCAATTTTTTATTTAGAGGGAAGGGCTGGCTGCATTATTCAGCACGACAGTGTGAGGACACCCCTAGTGGCACTTGAGAAGCTGCAATCCAGAATTAAAGTCCAAATTTTTCAAGTCGCCGGCTCTACTAATGCCATACTTAGTCTCTCTAGTGACATAGCCAACAGTACGCTAAGAGGGCACAGAGCCACAGTGGGAGAACATGCCCTCATGAACTTGTAGAAGTTACCAACTCTGATACATAATCCATTTCACGGTCCTGCTGCACCAACCACATATACCAAGCTGATTATACATTTGCTCATGATCAATACCTAACAAGCTAGCAACTATATGGGGCTGACAGGTTCCCGTTGATCTATGCCTATAATTTGGGTTCAAATAGCATGGGACACAAACACAAAGTGGGAGGCCCACCCACAGTGCTTTAGAAGCCACAATCTTTGAATCTAAATATTCATAGATCACAGCTCCTGCTGCTCTAATAACTACACATTGGTCTGTTACACATCTGTTTCAAGGGAAATACATAACCGGCTCTGCAGAATCTCAGAGCACAGCGAGTGTAGGATACACTCCCGTACATCCTGGATATAAATCCATATAACCATCCTGCCTGCTACTCAATAACATACACAAGGTCTGATTACCACCTCTCCGCGGACAATACTATACACTGGCAGCAGACTATAGGTGCTGACAGGTTCCTTTGTCTGTGCCTGAGGATTTGTTTTGGGTACATGCAGTACACGTCAGTCCCTAGTGATCCTTTTCTATTATTCCGGGATCTTCTTTAGGATATTTTAGTCGTTTATGGCCCATGTGAGGATAGCTCCTGCGCCGGTTCCTATTGTGTGGGGACCATGGAAAGATCCCGTTCACATCCCAAAGGTTCCAGAGGCGTCGCGGGGCGCCGTTCCCTCCTCTAAATCAAGAAAACCCGCCGCATCAGAGCCTACGACCTTCCGTGTTGTGTCGTCCTTGTTGCTGGGTACGGGTGTGTTTTTGGCTCGCCCGGCAACACGGGTGCGCGCACCCAACGCTCCTTTATGAGGCCGCACATCTGTTTGGATTGTGGACCTTCCCTTCAAGTGCGCGCAGGTCTGACCCAGACGTTCTGCGGAATAGCCTCAGCATTGGTTATAATTTGTCCAATCACTGCGAGAAGGGAGACACCGACCTGCGGTATCAGAACCACAGAACCAAATTCCATCCCACGGGAACCAGAATAAAGAGGGTGCCGGGGGCCGCATTGCCTTGTGCTGGCCCCCCTTTAAATTAGTTTCATTTCTTTAATTTGGATGCACTGACCAACCAGAGAACAGTGGACCAGACACTAGAGGGCAGGGGGTCAGATGATACATACATGACATTACTTATCCTGTACCTCTCCCTGAGTTCATCCTGTATTATCCCCCAGAGCTGCACTCACTATTCTGCTGCTGGTGCAGTCACTGTGTATATACCTGACTTACTTTATCTGTACCATCCTGAGTTACATCCGGTATTATCTCCCAGAGCTGCCCACTATTCTGCTGCTGGTGCGTCACTGTGTACATACAGGACTACTTTCCTATACTGATCCGGAGTTCATCCTGTATTATACCCAGAGCTGCACTCACTATGCTGCTGCCTGGTACAGTCCACTGTGTAGCATACATGACTACTTATCCTGTACGGAGCCTTAGTTACATCCTGTATTATACCCAGAGCTGCACTCACTAGTCTGCTGCTGGGCAGTCCGGGTGGTTAAGCACATTACTTAGCCTGTAACGATCCTGAGTTACATTCCGGTATTAGACCCCTAGCGCACTCACTATTCTGCTGCCTGGTGCAAGTCACTGTGTATATCCTGCAACATTACTTATCCGGTACGGATCCTGATTTACATCCTGTATATACCCCAGAGCGCCACCACTATTCCGGCGGTGCAGTCACTGTGGCATACATGACATTACTTACCTGTACTGATCTGAGTGTACATCCTGTGATCTTTAATTTTAATAACATTAAAAACACATAACAATCCAACAAAACCTACAATATATCAAAATTATACAATTCTTACCTGCGGGTCCAGCCCCATTCACCTATTAAAACATAACTTCCAATACCCCGAAATGAATGAGCACCAAGACCACAAAACCACATAAACAGAATATGACATAAGTGACTCTCGGACGTGACTTGTGGCTTCTACTTATCTGCGATTCTGGTGTTTCTTCCACTTTCTGGATTTTGGTACTTTTGAGGCGCACGACTATCAGGCAGTAAACACTCAGCATTAGTCATATGTTACTTCAAAGCTCCTGCAAAAAATATATCTGCCATCTGTTAAAGACATCACAATACACAACATACACACATACACAAGAGTCTGCGTCCCCCTGAGTCACCGCTGCGCACCCCACACTACCGCACGTACAATGGAAAGCTGTCCCTCTTACTCACGTTAGGTATGTGCCATCTAATCGCTCAATAATTACAAAAATCTGTTTATTTATTACACCCTCAGCTCCGCGGATTCTATCTATGGCTCACACTCCACTATATATATACAATGACATGCTGCAACATTGTAACACAAACATTGTCAACAGATTTTATTAAAGGGGAACCGTCAGCAGGTGTGACTATACAGACTGCAGCCAGTGTTAGCTTATATGTCCCAGAGAGATGTGTAATCAGACCTCACACTGGCGTGTCTGGCTGTCTCTGCAGCCAGTGTTATTAATGCGTCCCTGGATAAGAGATGTGTAATCAGACCAACACTGCCACTAATAAACAGAATATGACATAAGTGACTCTCGGACGTGACTTGTGGTTTCTACTTATCTGCGATTCTGGTGTTTCTTCCACTTTCTGGATTTTGGTACTTTTTAGGCGCAACGACATCAGGCAGGAGTAAACACTCAGCATTAGTCTATATGTTACATTCAAAGCTCCTGCAAAAAATATATTGCCATCTGTTAAAGACATCACAATACACAACATACACACATACACAAGAGTCTGCGTCCCCCTGAGTCACCGGCGCGCGAGCCCCAACTACCGCACTGGACAGATAGGGAAGCTGTTCCCTCTTACTCACGTTAGGTACTGTGCCTCTAATCGCTCAATAATTACCAAAAATCTGTTTATTTATACAACCCTCAGCTCGCGGATTCTATGTCTTAGGCACCACTCACACTATGAATTCACAGATACAATGACTGCAACATTGTAAACAAACATTGTCAAACAGATTTTATGATTAAGGGACCTGTCAGCAGCGGTGTGAATTATAACAGACTGCCAGCCAGAGTGTTAGAACTTATAATGTCCCAGGGAGAGAGTGTAAGTCAGACCTCACACTGGCGTGATCTGTGCTGTCTCTCAGCCAGTGTTATTTAATGCGCCCTGGATAAGAGATGTGTAATCAGACCAACACTGAGGCGCACGACTATCAGGCAGTAAACACTCAGCATTAGTCATATGTTACTTCAAAGCTCCTGCAAAAAATATATCTGCCATCTGTTAAAGACATCACAATACACAACATACACACATTACACAAGAGTCTGCGTCCCCCTGAGTCACCGCTGCCGCCCCCCACCTACCGCACTGACAGATAGGGAAAGCTGTTCCCTCTTACTCACTGTTAGGT
>WNYA01004277.1:0-19585 GCA_019512145.1 Engystomops pustulosus | reverse complement strand
CAGTGGATTCTACACGGACAATGCCCTTACATGGAACGGAAAGAAGAAGGTGAACTCCGGAGACCTGAGAGGGGAAGCGACACATGCAGGATATCGGCGTACGATCTTAGTGACTCCTCGCCCGCGCATTATACACGGACAATGCCACTTACATGCACCAGGACGGAAGAAGGTTGAACTCCAGGGACCTGAGGGGGAAGCGACACATGCAGGTATGGCGCAGAATCTTACGTGACTCCCGCCCAGTGGATTATACCAGGGACAATGCCTACAAACACCAGGAAGAGAAGGGACTCGGGGACCTGAGCGGGTAGGCGACACATGCAGGATTATCGGAGGAATGATCTTAGTGACTCCCCGCACAGCACATTATGCAATGCACTTTCGGTGAACTTCCATCGCGATCCCCGGGGTGCGTTGTCGACGAGGATTGGAGCTGCCGCGATTCACTAAGATAGTGCGTCCAATTTCCTGCAGTGTTGTTTGCCCCGACTCAGGTCCCTGGAGTTCTCCTCTTCTTCCCGGTGAAGTAAAGTGCATTGTTTTGCCGACACAATTTGAATGTTAATACCGCGCTCAGTCCGGAATCAGTTCGATAGGTAAAGTCCCGCCCCCGATTTTGTGCGCATGAAAGTCTGCACCAAAAAACCGATCATGTGGGACAAAACATAGGTTAATGCGGCACAAAACGGAAAAAGTCGGGGAACCCTACGGAAATTGCAGCCGCGGACCATTAGTAAATGTGCCCCAATATCCTCTACAGAATCCATTAAATTGGATGGTTGGATTGCTACAGATTCCGCAGTTTCTTCCATTCTGAAGGCTCAGGGTATGTAGGTGGTGAGTAAGTTATGATTCTTAAATTGTGAGAAGTCAACGGAGATCAAAGTGTTTAAGGAGGTTGTGGGCCCTATGGTTTATAGACCTGCAGAACCTGGTATCAGTGAACCCCTCACCACGAAGGAAATCACCATAGGATCTATAGGTGTAAGATGAATGGATGGGGTGCACCGGAATAATAATCAGAATCAGGATGTGGAATGATGTCAGTTCCGAGTAACAATCCTGAGCTTCAGATATCGATGGTGATGTGTGGAAAATTCTAACCCCTTGGCCTTGTGAGCGAGAGATGTTGACTTTCACCGGATTCAGCCGTATCTGCGTCTCCATACTGTCCTCATCATATCTCAAGCACCATAAGCCCGTCTGTGGGTTCCTTATCTCCTCTCCTTCCCTCACTCCGACAGGAGACGCGTCCTCCCTCGTTTCCATCTTCCATTCATTATTATCTCGCGTCTTCCTTACAAAAATAAACATAAATACGAGGTTTTTCGTGATGCCCTTTCAATGTACTTGAACTTTGGAGCCATGACAACAGTAGGACTCCATCAGAAACCTGGTCCCTTATCCCCCCACAAACCCCCCCCCCTTACCCGCGACATTCTCTATAGAAAGAAATCCAGTGCCACTATCATGAACAGAGATGTAGCAGAGCGGATTTTCTATGTGTGCTATATTAGTCTCGTACTTGTCCGGCTCAGGGATCGGCTCCAGGATTCAGGAGGCCCCTGTGTGACAGAGCCTCAGGGGGCCCGGGGTGACAGGCCTTGTGGGACCCTTGCAGTGAACTCACGTGGCAGCATTAAAAATCAGAAACTAAAACAGTATCTGTTCCCTAAAATATTCCCTAGTTTATCTCCCAAATAGTCCCCCTCATGGTTACTTTATTGTAAACCATTAAGCTTCCTGATGTTACAGCCCCTTATTAGGGCCCCCCCAGCAGCTCTGGGCCCGGTTGGTACGTGCCCAGGTATGCCGGTGCTCGCGCCGACCCTGTCGCGGATAATCACATGTTGTTGTATGTGTACGCTCAACACGAACAAAAGAACTTACTGGAATCAGACCAACAGTAGAGGGGGCACTCTTATGTCCGGGGTGCCATAGGGTGATACGGAGAGACATATAGTGATGGGGCGTGAGATGTTGGGGAAGAAGCCCGTTCTCTGGATCCTTCACACACAGCTGAGTATCTGGCATAGGTCCAATCTTCCAGGGGATCCGAGGAGCGGAGAGAAAGTGTTGTGTTATCGGGAATGTTCACGAGCCCGTTGCTTTGTGTACGTAGACAGAGATAATGTATAAGCGATTGAGGAGGCTGCGGGGAGACGACTCTGCGTCAGCCAGACATACCTGCAGGGGGGTGTGAAACCATCTTCTAGGATAGAGGGTTAATACAAGCAGATTATAACTAACATTGACCTGATGCTAATGATATTGTCGGACCTACCGGCTCCAGTTCTGCAGGTTTTAAGGACTTTTTGAGGGAATATAAAGGACCTGCAATGGACATTTTTGAGGTCCTACTTGAGCGATTTATGGCTGAGGGTTCCTTTCTTTATTATCTCTACAGGGTCCATGGATGGTTTGAAGGGACACGGGGTCCCTAATGGGGTTTTGCTAAGAATCCCCTGTTGATGTTTACACGATAAAGATCATAATTAAATCCACTTAATTACAATTTACTCAGTTGTATTGTGTGTTTGCCCACACGCAGTGTGGTCGGTTTTGGTAAGGTCAACAGTGTGGGAGGCCCTAGCTCAGAGTCATGAAGGAAACAATGGGGAGGTGGGGGGTATTTTATCAGGGCCTCTGTTGTCAGGGACACTGATTGAGTCCTGAATGCTAGCTCGCTTATTGCTAGTACTTGCAATTATTTTCCCTTTTTAACCCACCGCTGAGCGGAGAGCATTTAGGGGCATGGAGGGCGGCCAGGGAGTGGGATAGCCGCATGGGAGTGGGCCCGTACGGGATGGTCCTGTCCCTCAGGCAGCGCACTAACCCACACCACACTCAACACACAGTCAGCACTGCTATACCCTCCTCCCCCCTGGATCACGACCTTGTCTGTAGAGGTTATAGATCAGGTCTCCTCATGCTGCTGATGGGACAGGAAGTGCCGTGTCTGCAGTAATCTCTGCTTCCTGCCCTCCCCCTGCAGTACAGAGCAAGTCTTTACCCCAGAGGGACGTCTGCGGACCATAGTCAGGAATTATGGTCGTATCCAGGGACAATCAAAATATAAACACCAGGACTGATAGAGACAGGGCAGGTGGGACTTATATCTTGTGAATGCTGTATTTTTGGTAATAACAGTGATTTAGAGAATGTGTATTTTGTATACGAGTTATCAGAATTTGTCTTTGTGGGAGGGAATATCCCTTTAAATCGTGACCTGGTGCAGCCCAAACCCCGACCCATAATCTAAACCTTGAGACATTCGGGAACCGATCCATTTTTGCATTGAACATATCTTTTGTATCATTTTGTCACAATTGTAGGTTGGCTGTAGATTCAGGGGGAAATCTCGGCAGTTATATGTTATGATTACACATGGGGGTGGCAATAAAAGTTTATGTTTATTATGTTTTCCTGTTTTTTTTAGTGGTCCAGAGAAGGTCGTTAATTTTACATATTAGATTTGATGGGAAGACTGTAGCCATAAGGAGGCCGTATGAGAACAGCAAGAATTACTCATCCAATGCTTCTAGTTGGTATTTTTGGGTCATAGCAAAGATGCTTCCTGAAAAATGATCTGTAATGTATATAAACTGCCAAAAAATCTGGGGAAATAAAGGAACAACATACATTAACTATATGTTACACTGTTTGTTACAAATTACAGGACATTGATGGGATGAGTCTCCTACATGATCTCAGTGAAGTCTCTAGTCATAACCTAAAATACTATAGCTACCGGGAAAGGAAGTATTTGCTTGTGAGGGGCCCCAAGAAAGACAGCCTAATGACATTTACCCCAATAACAGCACAGGGGGTCATTTACTAAGGCCCGATCAACGTTTTCCCGACGTGTACCCCGAATATTTGCGCCGATTTCCCTGTATGCCCCAGGATTTTGGCGCCCGCGTTGGATTGTGGCGCACCGGCGCTGGCATGCACGCGGGACGGAAATATGGTGCGTGGCCGAACGAAAACCCGACGATTCGGAAAAAACATCGCATTAAAAAAAAAAAAGTGTTGCGAAGCTTGCACTGACCTTCACTAGAATAGGCCGGTGAAAGCTGAGTGCCATTCCGGGGAACTTCAGAGCAGCAGCGCACACACTTGGTGGACGCGGAGAGGGAACTAACCTTAATGAATCCCGGGCCGGACCCGATCCACCGCAGTGAGAAACGCAGCCGCGGATCGCGCATGGCCCGGTAAGTAAAACTGCCCCAAAGAGTTATTCAGGGGCGTAAACTAAGAGAAGGCAGAGCCCCCAACAGACTTCCGGAATGGAGCCCTCTTCCCATTTAAAAATATACATTTACACTGATGACCTGTTTCCCGAAAAGAAGACAGTGTCTTATATTAATTTTTGCTCTAAAGATTGGACTAGGTCTATTTTCAGGGGATGTCTTAATTTTCATGAAAGAAATTTTACATTTAATCATTGAACAAAAAAATCACTTTTCTAACTCCTTATAACTCTCCAAAACTCTGAAATTTCATGCTGTATTTTATTATCCGGGACTCCATTCTATTTACAAATCATGGGCACCAATCTCTCATGTATAGTAAAATCACTTTCCATAAAGGACCCTTCGCTCTGGAGGAAGATGCGGGATCACATTGGCAGCACAACAGCCGGTGATTTACTCCATGAATTCTTCCCATGTCACAACCTTCTTCCGCATCTAAAAGATTCCTAATACTAAGTATGGCGTGGGGGAATGCTGCCAAGGGCGGGCCCCCCCGCTAGGTTTATTTTCAGGGGAGGCTTTAATTTCTAAGCTGACAAACTGTACTGAGTCTTATTTTCGGGGGAGTGTTTATTAGGGGAAACAGGTATATACATACACATATATACTATATACCTAAAATACAGTTCTTCATTCATACACACACATTTTTTTTTTTTAAAAAACACTTTAAACCACTCTTACACAATAAGTACACATATAGAGCATATACACATCAAAAAAAATACACCACACCTACAGTGTCATATAAAGACTTAACAGCAGAATGGCACAAACACACACAGTAATAACAACCATATACAAATATAGCATATACACCTCACATGTACACCACACATACAGTGCATATAAAGGTGTATAGCATATATACACACATTCAGTATATACACAACCATATACATATAGAGCTATTACCAAATACATATTACACACATACAGGGCCATATAAAGGTGTTAGAGCCATATATTAACACATTCCGTATATACAACCATTCTACATATGAGGCATAACAAATCACATATACAAATTACAGTGCCATATAAAGAGGTACAGCAGATATAAACACACACACAGTATATACACATATACAGCATAATACATGTTACACAGCAACAGCAGGTATATATATATTAGGCGACACTGTGCTTATAATTATGTAATAATGGTTGAACATCCTCCATTCTTTAGTGTGCAGGTCTGATGACAGGCCCCTGACTCTGAGGGCCCAATAGTGGGTGCTCAGGCCGCTACCAACTGTATTTACACCCCATGAGTCTATTATATAGCTTAAATATACAGTATAACGGTGACTCTAGGAAACAATGGTGGGCCCCCGACTCACAGGCACCAATCAATGCTGGGTTGCTTTTAGGGGTAAATCTGCCCCTAAATATAGTTTACCATAAAGTCCTGACGCCCACCACTATTCTCCACTATCAACATGCCCAAACGAGATGCTGGAGAAAGAAAGCTAGTACTTAGGTAGTGGCCAAATGTTTCATTTTGGACCCCCCTCCACACCCCCCAGGTTGATACCACTATTTTCCATCTCCATTAACATCCAAAAGTTACCCCCTCTCATGTATGTGACATTTCCATGTGAAGTGATCCAATTATATACAACGGGTGTTCACAAATTCCCATAAAGGGAGCTAGGATTGCCCCTCCGGTGTCTCCGCCCTGCACCGCCATGTGTTGCCCTCGCAGGAGGAGCCCGGGGGGGGGGCTAAAATGATGTTATGCAAGGACATTAGTAAATGTGCGACACATCGTCCAGAGGGGGGAATACAGTGGAGACATTGTGGATTACGGGGATTATATAGAAGGGATTTTATATGTGCAACATTAAACCCTGTGAATGGGAGAGCATCAGCCTTTTTCCGTCAGTGGACAGTTCGGAGACCGTATTTATTCCTAGTGTTTTTTTTCCGTACGTCCTTGACACGGGCAATCATGACTGATAAGAAGTAATTCCATCTGGGCCAGTGGGGGTTAAATCCAGGCAGCGATGATGTCCCGCAAGGCATTTAGATGTAGTTTGTCCCATAATAGCTGTGTCTCTTCGTGCTCTGAGCAGTCGCCTAGCATGTGGCATGTAAGGGGTTACAGCAGCACGCATCCGATGCCCCTCCCTCCTTCCGAGCCGAAGAATCAGAACGCAGCCGGAGCGAGCGGAGGACAGAGCGCACCGCCACCGTCTAAATCCAGTATGCACATACAAGTGCGGGGGGACTGGGCGGTCTATGGCAGGGAATTAAGTCTTATGCCACCTCAATGCATGAGGGGTCTCCACCTGCGATACTCAATAATCTAGTCCTACTCTATTCTCGATCCGACTCCTTCATTTCATATCCCACAACTTAGATGCCTAAAGCTGGACAGATCCATGGGGGGGAATGACCAACTTTAGATGTTTAGACGTGGCTTCCTGCCCTACACAGAAACTTCAACCTTAGATCCACAAAACACTGAACCTGACTACAAAGGATTCTGTACTTTTAGAGCCAAGTTGATCCTACTATGTATCTGAACTTTGGATAGTCCACCAAATCATCCAAGTTCTTTGCTCGATTCCTAGGTCTTTCACTTGAGGAACTAAAAACAGGTTTGGTTCCAAGAAAGTCCAACGCTGTGGTTTCTCACGAGATTGGAACGAAACCTATCTATCCCAAAATCCCGTCATCAAATCCATGTACGTTTGTCTATAGATGTTCTATGTTGAATTCGACCTTTCCTCACATCCAATGTCCATACCGTACCAGTCTGACTGAGCCGAGCCCTCACATTGCTACTGCTATTGTTTTAACTATTTTGTCATAGGTCAAGTCACCAGGACCTAATGGTGTCGATTGTGGTCTACGGAAGATTGTTGTCTTCGCTCATGTTTTGGCTTGTCCTTCATGTTGATATATATCTACTCTAAAGACGACTCACCAACTACCCTCGAAACATCCAGAATTATTTTTCGGTTTTTTATTCTACTGTTTGTTTTTGGTGATTCTCTTTACAAATACGAGAATAATGTGTGAGGGAACGATCATAGGTTGGATGAACATCACTGTTTCGGGTTGGGGATTTGGCCTATTCGTACAGTATATTTGTTTTCGTTGAAGAAAAAACTTTGCACTTTTGTTTCTCCCCTTTTCTCCTCTTAATATTCTGTTACCTGTAACACAGTGATCTATTTTACGTCCACAACATCCAGGCTGAGGTCTCGTATCCATCTGTTAGTTCACTGTATGTCAATGTCTGTCGGATATACAACAGGCCCGATCCGTCTTTCCCCTGAATTTCGTCGTTAGGACACCAAAATACTCAACTAGGTCGTCAAAATGAGTCTGCCAAGCCAGTGGGTTGCAGACAATGTTAAAGCGGAAATCTACCACCAGGAGAAAGGATTGTAAACCCAACACCACTGACATACCCTGGGGGTTGTGCCCCCTCTAGCTGAAACTGCTCTTCTTGTAGCTTCGTATGCCTTTGTTTTTAAGAGAAAAGAGGTTTATGAAATGCAGATGAGCCTTCTGGGCTCCAAGCTCTATTGACATCTAGTGGCGTATGGAGCCATTGAGGTTCATTGCATAATTGTAATGTTTTTTATTGTAAAAACAAGGTCTTAGAGAAGAACTGCAGAGGGTGGCACTCACCCAGTATGTCAGAGTGCTTGCGTGTTTACCAACCTTCATACTGGTGGTAGATTTCCTTCAAATCTGTAGTGTTATGGCTTCACTCACTACCTACACAGTGGTAGTAAATTTGTGGTCTTCACAAATGAATCCTAGTTCAATCCCCATTGATTGAGTGTTGAGTTACCATAAATGATCGTCACCGGAGCTAGTCTTACTCTTGAGTGTGATTCCACTCTTCATGTGTCTGAGGTCTCTACTCACCTCCTCTAAGATACCACAAATGGAGGTCCTGTCTCTGAATACATTCTTCTCCGACTTCTTTGGCTGAGTGTATTATCTTAACCACTCTTTCAAGTGACTCTTACCCTTCAGCCGGTAACAATGCTCTTTTATTGACCAGTATATTCTCCACTATTGTCAATTCTTTCTACCATCCCTTTCACCCAAGGTCGTCTTCTAATCATGTCTCACATTTCCCAATCATGGTGTCCTTTCAATCCCCGTCCGGGTAATAACCAATTTCTCACACTCGTGGCCTCCTAACCTTAACTCCCTGTGTCATTGAAATCATCTCTCGGTCTTCCATTGTATCTGTTTGTGAGGGTCGGTCTTGAGTCTTCTCCTAACAAGGACGTCTCTTTAAGCTCAGATTTACTCATCTGCATCATCTTCCCTTTCAGTTCATCCACATCGTGTCTGTCATTGACCATTTCTCTATTAATAAGTTCCACTCATGGGGGTCATTTACTAAGGCCTGATTCGCGTTTTCCGACGTGTTACCCAACTATTTCCGATTTGGCCGATTTCCCCTGAATTTGCCCGGAATGTTGGTGACGCGATCGATTGTGGCGCATGGGGCGCCGGCATGCAAGCGACAGAAAATCGGGGGTGGCCGAACGAAAACCCGCGGATTCGGAAAAACGCTGCATTTAAAGGCAAAAAATCTGTCGCGGAGCTTGCACGAGCCATCAGCCCGGACTCGGTGTTGTGAAACTCCAGTGAGTTCGATTGCTTTCAACCAGCAGCGGGACCTGGTGGACGGCGGAGGAACTACCTTAAAAATCCTAGCCGGGACCCCCCCGCATCCACTGCAGAGAACGCCGCTGGATCGCGAATGGACCGGGTAAGAAATTCGCCCCATTGGGCACATTACTTACACGGTCCATTCGCGTTCCAGCGGCGGCTTCTGGACACGCAATTCGGGTTTCGGCGAGTCATGAAGGTCCTGCGCCGATGGTCCACCAGGTGTGTCGCTGCTGTGCCGAGTCACCGAGTTGCGTCGGAGTTCACTGAGCTCTTCCTGTGCAGTTTGAAGTATGGCGCGTGCGACAATGTTGTTAAATGCGGTGGTTTTCCGAATCTGCGAGGTTTTAGTTCGACCAAGCCCCCCCCCCCGATTTCGTCTTAACCACACTGATCCAGTTTGACTCTTCCAAGATGAAGGACTTGATAATATTTAGGGATTATGAGACGAGATTGAGATTAGTGACTAGGAGCTAGCAATCTGTTCTCTAGTCAAGCCTGAGAATTGCATGACCGTTCCGGGCTTATGAGAAGTCTCCGGGGACATGGAGTGCCACTCTGCTAATACATCTGTCCCCATCGATAACACCGGTCACCCTTCACTCAGGTGTGACATCGCAGCAAGGAAACAAATGCTCGTGCTCGTCTTATTACAGGGTGTCACTTTGTCACTTGCCTTTGTTTTGTTTCTCTCTCCTGGGAACTATCGGATCATCACACTTTATTTCCTCTCTCTCTATTCTACTCACAGTCTTATCCTCCTCCGTTCCTATTGTCTCATCTACTTACGATCTACCTTCTGCCATAGCTGTATCTTAGGACCTTTTCAGGGCTAGGGGCTGTGTAATGGGACTGATGACCCATTTGGGTCGGTTCTAAACATCCAGTCGTGCACAATCCAGTTTTATTTAATGATATCTTAAAGGGCTTGCCATTTTACATTCCTTTAGTTAGAACGGGTCCACCAAAATCTAAACACTAACACAGTGCCAGGTGTTCAGTTTCCCTAACTGCTCCGGGGGGGATTGAAGATTACACGGAGTCCTTTGAATTTAATAGATTATTGGTAATCCCAGAACAAAATTGGGTCCTCCGGAGACCATCTTTATAGACATTTCCTACTTTTTAGGATGGAGCCACCACCAGGATGCTATATCTGAGCATTTGAGTCGGTTTTCTAAGTCAGACATCCATGATGAATTTCCCCTGACATAAAAAACACCACTATGTATAAAACCCTAAGTTGTCTCATTGGGGGAAAAACCTATAGACAACCACAATGGCCACTACTTGTGATTATCACCAACTTTTCCGGTCTGCAAAGTAAATCTACCTTAGGAATAAGTTGTGCTGCCAGCCTACAGAATACCATGAATGGTACCTACATTCTGCTGACAGTTTGCAAGACAAACTCTTTGAAAACCGTCACTTTTAGTGAGTCAGGATGTGAATTCAGTGTATGATACGCAGCTGAGAAGAGACCCTAGCCGATGAGACTCCTGCGCCCCCCCTCCCCTCTCCAGGAGACCGTTTATGTAATCTGACGCCTAGGGTATTTCTGTCTTGTTACTAGCAAGTGAGAATTCTGTTTTCATTGAATACATATAAAAAAATTACAACAAAACAAAGCCCTATGCCAAACAAAGATTCCCTTTTTCCAACTATCAATAGGACTTTGGCCTTTGGAAATTCCAGTAATTTAGGTACGTATTTAGTGAATATGCTAGAGGACAAAAAAAAGTTTCCCCCCACCCAAATATACAAATGTCAAGAACAGGATCAAAAAACAGCGCCGCACTTTTCTATTGGCGATGTGTGGATTGCAGGTCGGTCCCGTGCATGTGATAACAGTATTTCCTAATATAGATTAGCATAATTCCCTCATTATTGCACACGGATTAAAAACATTGGGACATGGCAACTTATGTTCTTCTTCGCGACGGCTGAATGTTCCCTGTGCTTTGGCTAAAACTGCAGAAAGCATTTCCCGCCTCTCGTTTGAAAGCATTTTGTGTCTTCGTTTGGGCCTGAAGTATGATCCAGACGAGGAAACATCCAGAGATTACGGAGGAAGTTGGGCTTGTACATACCTGCAATGGAAAATAATACATCGTGAAGCAGCAGGAGATCTCATGTTTGATGCTTTGCTTTATCATTAGAGAATGTGAAAAAGAGGGAGACGGGGATCCCCCTTATTTATCCGCCAACAACGCCGGCGGTTTCGTTGTGATCGTTAGATCAATATAGCTTTACTCTGGATGCGTAAAGACTTAGGGCAAAGGACTCTCCGAGAATATCCCAGGGTCCCAGCAGAGTTGGCAAATCCCTGAACTCGGTGGAAAGGCGCGCAGATGTTACGGGTTGTAGACAATTCATTTGTGATTTGCCAGTTTATGTGCCACTTGTTCCAAAATGGGGCGTGACTAGCGGATGTACAGCAATGCTATCCACATGGGAAGATGGTTAAAAAAAAGAGTTGGGTGTGCTAAGCCCCCAATTTTCACAGTTCTGACCATCAGCCACTGCTACTTACCAATTCCAAATGTTTCCAAGTAGGACCTGAACCCGGCAGGACACTACTTACCCAGTGCCCAGGAGCTCCGCTGCAGTACAGCGCCCAGCCTCTAAAACAGAGGTCTGTAGCGGGAGATGTGTGCCAGGATCCAAGTGTTGGATCAGTATCGGACTGGGTTTCCTCAGGCCACCAGAGAAAATAATTTTGGGGGCCCACTCTTCATATCCCTCAGGAAATAGACTATCGCAGCCTCCAAATTGTGGTTGTCTTTCTGAGGGACCTCTGATGGGGTTCAGTATTGGTTTCGCCAGGGATCACGGGGTCCTCGACACAGGTCTGACACTGGTTGGACCCTACTGACCTGATATGGGTTGGCCACAATATAATTAATGTTAATATCTTCATTGTCAGACCTGGTATTGATAGGATATCCGAAGATAGGCATCAATTTATGAAAGATGGAAATCATTTCTAAAAAAAGGGTTTCCAGGAATCTGGAAATTACCTCCAGGGCACAAGGGTGGAAAAAAACAGGAAAGCTGGTCAAGTTACGGCTCACTCGGCGTTCCGGTCTCTGGGACCGTGTTGGTGAGAAGTTCAGGTCATAGGTGGCCTCCTCTGACCAGTGGATGGCAACTTCCTTTGCCAGGAAGACGTTGCTCTTTTGTGTCCCGTGGTCCAAGAAGGCCCATCATTGGCACGTCGGACCCTTGACCTCAAGCCAAAAAACCTAGCGTGGCTTCGAAGTGGAGGATTCTAGGGTGGTGAACCTTCCATTGCCATATGTTCCCAAGTGTGGTAATAATTGGACTATTTGGACAACCCCCTTCGATGCCTTCTGAGCGTTTGAGCTCTGGATTAAACATACAATTAATGAATCGTTCCCAAAACTGAGAATTTTCCAACTCAGCAAAAGCTTTCTTCATAGAATTGCACGCTGGTGAATAAAATGCCGGTACTGGAGTCCTCCACGGCTTTTTAACCAGTCGTCTCAGGAGTAAAACAACGACGAGTGCCAAGCGAGTTCATCTCCCCATGTACCGAGAGGGAGGAAGCCAGAAGCCATGAGGCGCTTTGTCATTTCCTACTCATCTTGAAAGCTGCCTGTTTTGCTTAGGGAAGTGTGAAGCTTTGGAGATGGAAATGCTGGTAATATAAATGCAGCGAGTTATGCTCTAGGGAACCCCGGTGCCTTCCTCAAGCTCGTCCCAGGACCTGAGACAGGCTGAGGGACAATGAGTTTACTTATTTTCACTGTAAAGTTTTTGTAGAGCTGTCGTTCTTTCCATTTAAAGAATTGAAGGGCTTTATCTATATCCTGGGGCCTTGCACCTGGATGTATAAACACATTTGTGCGTTCAGAGCAGGAGTTATATACTAGTCTTCTTGCCAGTATTCTGCCTGTTGTTAAGACAACTGGGCTGGAGCAGAGCCTCCTAGCTGTTCCTTGCCTGCAATAGGACACAATTAAACTCCACCTACTGCTTAGATCCACCTTCTATCTTTCTGTCAGGCGCTCAACCAGGGGCGTGAACTACTTAACCTTTGCCAAGCCCCAGTGCATAAAAATACATGTATATCTATATTTCTGTATATGTCCAGACATCAGCCCATATACCTCTTCTCCTTCACCCCTATTCTTACACCTGACTAAAGGGACAACTGTTTGGAGCTTCTCTCTGTTCCTTACCTGCAATAGGCCGAACTCAAGCCCCACCCCTTTGGTCTCACTCTCCCTAGTGTGTTAGCCATACCTTTTCTCCTTCTCTCTATCTGTATCTAATCAGCTTGTAAACAAACTGCGAAGCAGGAGCCTCCTTCAATTTTCCTTGCCGTGATAGGAAACAAATAATCCACACCAGTGTCGGAATGGCCCAATAGAGTACCAGAGGTCCTCGGTGGGACCCTGACTCAACCAATAGTACACCAGAGGTGCAATCAAGAAAACACCACAATGTGGAGGCTGCTAGGTCTATTTCCGGAGGATAATGAATGAGTGGGCCCCAGGTTATTTTCTATGGTGGGGCCTAAGGAAACCCAGTCCGACACTAATCCCCACCCTTTCCCTCTCTGGAGATACATTTGTGGTATCCCAGAGTTCAGCCATAATCACATCGTCTCCTTGCCTTATTCAGAATCTGATCAAGCTGAAGACAACTGGCTGTTGCAAGAAGCTCATTTCTGCTCCTGTCTATTGATAGGACACAATAAGCCACACCCCTTGCTGCCCCTCCCAACATTTTGTAGACCGGTGTAGAGGCTTTTATTAAAACTGGACATGATCGGCAGAGGGGGGAAGAGAGTGGAGGTAATTGCAGAATGGTCTGCTGTTCCCCCTCTTTCCCCCCCCCCTCTCTTCTCTCTTCTCTCACTTCCCCCTCCTTTTTCTTTTCTTCGTCTCCTCTCTTCCATCCCCCCTTTTCTCGCTTTCTAAGGTCCTGCCGGTTGACTTGAGACTCTCGAATTTTCCCTCTGGGGAGACCTTATCCTTGTTTATGTGATCAGAAGAAGCCATTACCCATCCTACACCTCGCCTTTGGTTTTATGGCTATCATCTCTCCTTGGAGGCATGACATAGTCTACATATAAAGTAAAACAGTGAGTGCAATAAGTGCGTTTTTTTTTTCCCGTCATATCAATATGCGGCCAGAGCAATAAGGAACCGGGAGAGGGGTTATCACGTGCAATAATTAGGGTTGTGCCATGTAATGGGATTGTATTGATTTGTCAGCGCTGGGAGCGTAAGAATGAGACATGCAGAAATGTAGATGTGAGGCCGCGCGGTCCCGCTCACATCTGTATTCTCCGCCAGAGAAACTCAACTAATGGTTCTGTAATGAAGCCAGAAAGCCGAGAGGTCAGCTCTCTAATACCTCCTCCGGCCTACCCTGCCTTCATCGTTCACAAATCCCCCGCAGATGCGCGGGTGGTAAGAAAGTAACAATAAATGGATTTTTTTTTTTTTTGCTGCAACAGAGTTGTGAAAAAGAATATCCGATAAAACAAGGCTAATACTCGTAGGACCGGCGAAACGCTCCGCCACAAACTAAGGTTACATGATCACAAAAAGCTATGACAATGAGAGCCATTGACACAGATTACCAGAAAATGAGGCATTAAAAGAGACTTATATTACTATCCCAAGCGCCTAGCCGCTTTTATACTCCGGACCTGGCGCAGGAACTCCGGGCTTTGTCTTACTTGGCGGAAATTTATAATATATTGATTCCTTATATTATAGAGCACGTGCCGCGCTTTATCTATTTAGCTCTATAGGTGATGCCAAATCCTGATAATGTGGAAGAAATTATTGCGGGTAATGATGTATATAGGACGGCTGTGGTGGTATGTGCAGAGCGGGCAGCTGTCTTCTGTAGCGAGATATCGGCAATGAATGACACTCGTGGATAGCGTGAAAGGGTGGTCCGTAAATGCAAGCTGTTCCCTTTCAAGGAGAAATCAATCATTGGGGACACCCCACTTAATTGCGGAAAATAGGATCCCCCGAAACAGTACGGCGAACCCTTTTAGAGAACTGAGTGCCCAAAACCCACTTAGGATCTCGAAAGTGCAAAATGGCCAATTAAGAAGTAGTTTATACTCCATGCTCTGTCACAGCCAGGGCCGGAGCAAGCACGGGATACCTGGGAGGCAAGTGTCAAGGCCCAGGCGATGGGGGGGCCACATAGGTGTACCATAAGGAATCCTGGGGGCTGGTGAGGGGGCTGATCTAATGAAACTATAGGGGGTAGGGAGGTTGTAGATAAATAACATGGGGGGGCTGTTTGGGAGATAAATAGGGAATATTTTAAGGAACAAGGAGACTGTTTTCGTTTCGGAATTTTGAATTTGTAATGCTGCAGTGAGTTCACTGCAAAGTTCACTGAGGCTTGTCACCCAGGGGCCCTACTGAGCTCTGTCACCCAGGGGCCTACTGAAATGGAGCCTGGTCCAGCTTCAATCGAATGGTGTCTTGAGGGACATGGAATATAGTAGAAAGAGGGTGGAGAGATATAATATTCATGTAGCTTTCCTCCAGGGTCCCTGAACAGGAAGAATTACCAGGGCCCAGAGGCAGGGCTCCAATGATAATTCAGCCCCGTCCATAACCTTCTCACACTTTCGGTAGCCCCATTTAGCCAAGGGTGTCACTTTAAAATAGCAATTATCACAGCACAATCCAGGGTAGTATGGGACTGCAGGAGGAACAATAGGTCTGGTCCTAGTGAATTCTGTGCTGTTTTAATGGCTGAGAGCTTGATTGATGGCCACCTCTGGCACCCATAACATAGGTCGTTACACTGCCTTAATGGGATGGAGTCACTAGCCAGAACCACAAAGGTCCAGAAAAGACCCTGGAAATCCACAGGAATATGGAAAATGCAAGCCCTTCAACTCACTTCAGGTTTTGGAAGTCCTATAAGTCAAGACTCCATTCGACCTAAAGGTTGTTCTGCAACTTGAAAAATTCCCCTCCAGCAGACAGTACATGGGAAGTTATCATCCGCCCAGCTCGAATTAGGAAAAAATTAATTCTGAGCATGAATATTTGAGAGATTCCTTGCAGGTTATGATGGAGAGACAGACGGAGTCACCTATATATCTCCAGCGTCAGGGACACACAGCGCAGTATTGACAGGGTTATCGATATTAATGGGATCCCCCAAGGGCTGCTGCGCGCTGTCAACATAGTTTTTCCACTGCAGTGAGGGGAACTCAGTTTCATTCTGCAAATGTGTGGTTCATCCGCTACAAGAAGTCAAAGCCGCTGAAGAAGTGCTATCAAAGAGCCTTGAAAGTGCGAGCCTGGGCCTCACAAGTTAATGCAGACGCCAGTCCTCACCCCTATTATTTGTGGATCAAAGGGGTTAGATTTTTCCACGGCAAAGCCCTTTAAAGGGAAACCTGTCCCAGTGCCAAATTTTTGACACAAACCCCCTAAAGGTCCTTATGGGCCAGTGGCTGCATGGCCCAAACGCCTTGTAGGGGAATCAAAAAATCAAAGGTCTATTACTCACCGTGTCCCTCGTTCTCTATGCTCACATAGGTGCGGCGCATGCACAAGACACTGAGTATTACCGGTCTTCACTCAAGCATCGCGAGAGGGAGGCGCCGGATCTTCAGATGTGAAGGGGGTGTCCCAAACTTAATAAGTTATACCTATTCATTGTGGATGGACAAGATTGTGACGTTCGTACTTGGAAAACCCCCACTGATTCAGAACTGGGGTCCGATTTTTAGTATCTCCGGCGCTTCTTATAAACAGTTGGAATTCCCAACACTCCATAATTCAATTTAATTTTAGAGCAGGACAACATGCCCATTTTATTTACGAACGTATGGGGGAGTATGTATAGCCACAAGATTAGCGGCCGTAATATGTCTCCCACAGACGGCATGGGCAAACGGAGAATGCGTGCACATGAGGGATAATTTACTATGTTGACAACTCCTTTAAGCGTTGGCAAACCAACTTTCTGTGACGTCGTAACATTATAGGCGTGTTGCTGTAACTTATAGCAGCTCCCATGGGTGTCATATTAGGGGTACAAGGGGGAAGAGATTAGGATGAGTCACCTGTAGCAGAACGGAGCGCACCAGGTATTTTGATAACATTTTCTGGCGTGAAGGTTTGATTAAATAATGCTATCTAACAAACTCCTAACAATCTCCTTTTTAAGAACGGCTGTTTGATCCGTTTGTCTTATTGGAACATAAGGGACCTTACCAGACCAACTAGACCGGGTCTGAACTCACCCTACCCCAATATGTCTTTGCCAACCTCTTCTATATTAGGCCTCTTTCATACGGTCAGTATTTGATCAGTATTTCCTCCAGTATTGAAAGACCAAATAATCAGAAGTGAACCAAAAAGATATATGGAAACTCTGCATCTCTTCCGTGTTGGGACCCCAATTTCTGGTTTCGATCTACAAATACTGACCAAAATACTGATCGTGTGAACCTGCGTCAAATCAAAATCAGTAACATTCTTATGGCCACCTGTACAGTTCACCGTAGTTATGTGGTGTAGTCAATGTTAACATAAATTTACATAATCTGCACCCGATAGACGCTCATTAGTCCATTTTCCCCCTCCCATGTAATTAATCACCCTACATGTGTCACGCTTTCCAATAATTGCCCCCCCAGAGCCGGAGGGCGGCAGGATGAGTGACCACCAGCAGTGCCCATCCACGTAAAATCCGCCTTCTATTAATCGTACCATCATAATTATACCTTCCAGACGGAAATTGGGGTTTATATGAGTCACAGGGATGGAGAGTGATGTCTCCTGCCCACGCGCACACAAGCTGGGGTTGGGCTTTAAAATATGATGGCGGCGCTGAGGAGAAGCAAAAATGCTCCTGACACACCCAAAGAGAATATAAAGTTGAGAAGGTGAATGCTGAATTCTGGCACAGAATTAGAGAGGGGGGGGGGCAAGGCGGCACCCCCGCCCCCCACACGCTCGCATGTGCCGGCACTGAGCTGGATGTGATGTGCCATTGCCAGTTCACGCACTGAGGAGCGAGGGCGGCCAGAGTTCCATCACTCAGACAGCTGCATTAAAAGCCTATTAATATTTATACATGGTTTGCTGCTCTTATGCTCCCCGCCTGCTGTGACTGACACATTATCATGTACGCGCACTCCCCTAACAGGGGATACCCCAGGGGGAACCTTTGCAAGTTCTAGATTGCTTTTCTGTCCTGCTCTAGACCCTGAAGCTTCCTATGGAATTACTATATTACACATGTAAAAGAGGTTCCTTTATATCAATGTGAATGAGGCGACGCTACAGAAGTACATATGAAACTAGATTTATTTCATATGGAAAAGAGAAGACATACGAGGGACATGATTAGGTTATATAAATATATAACTGGTCCATACAAAAAAATTGGTAGGAAGTTGTTCCACATTAAAATCCAATCCAAAAAGACGAGGGTGGCACTGTCTTCCTGGAGAAACAAGGTTTAATCACCAGAGGCACAGAGACTTTTTACTATGAGAACTGTCAATCTGGGAATAGCCGAAGATCAGGCGCTGGTCACAGCAGGGACAGCAGAGAGCTCAGGAGCACAGGCACAGCAGGGACAGCAGAGAGCTCAGGGGCTGGTCACAGCTAGGGACAGCAGAGACGCAGGCGCAGGTCACAGCAAGGGACAGCAGAGAGCTTCAGGGCAGGTCACAGACAGGGACAGCAGAGGAGCTCAGGCGCCTGGTCACAGCAGGACAGCAGAGAGCTCGGCGCTGGTCACAGCAGGACAGCAGAGAGCTCAGGCGCTGGTCACAGCAGGGGAAAGCAGAGAGTCAGGGGATGGTCACAGCAGGGACAGCGAGAGCTCCGGCGCAGGTCAAAGCAGGACAGCAGAGAGCTCAGGCGCAGTCACAGCAGGGACAGCAGAGAGCTTCAGGCGCTGCGTCACAGCAGGGACAGAAGAGAGCTCAGGCGATGGTCACAGCAGGGACAGCAGAGAGCTCCAGGAGCACAGCACGCAGGGACAGCAGAGGGCTCAGGCGCTTGTCACAGCAGGGACAGCGAGAGCTTCACGAAGGGTCTAGATGCCTTTGTACACCTAAATAACATGATGGTTAGGATAATAGAATTGTTTTCCCCTAAATCCCTTCCTCATCCAATCCCTTCCCTTCCTTGGTCGAACTTGATGGACAAGTGTCTTTTTTCAACCGTATAAACTATGAAAAGGTGTGGCGCTGTTTATGGAGGAAAGCAGCATGTTTTTTTCCTATCCCTTTAATGGCTGCCTGATATTCCTAGCATATGATTTGAGTCCTATATAAGAGGGGGGGCTTAAACCATGACTCTGTCTTAAAGGGGAACCTTTCACCATCACCACCAGCTCCAACTCTTCCCATCTGGTGCTCATTGAACCCCCACTGGTTCTATCCTAGTAGGATTTATTCCTTTAGCCACCCTTCTTGTTCTTAAACAGTGTCATTAATTTTCATGGTAAATATAAAAAATTTATCTCTTTTGCCAAAATTTTGACCAAACTCACAACAACGAAAGGTCAGATGTTCCCAATGACCTGTGGTGGTACATTAAGACGAGCCGTCTTGTCTGCATTCAGAAGCGCAGTGAGTGTTCATGAGTTATGATCACTGTGTGACTTGTAGTTTAGCATCTCTTTTC
>WNYA01004276.1:0-19601 GCA_019512145.1 Engystomops pustulosus | reverse complement strand
TGGCTACTTTCCTGGCCCAAGAGTGTGCCAGGCATATTACCAGGCCGCGAAGTTGTTGTCTCTGTACCAGCTACATTGAAATATGAGAAATAATTAATAATCAGTGTTGATTAACATCTCTTCTTGTAGTAATAAGTAGTAAAGCGTAGGTTCACATCATGTTTCTGATATGTGTTAAAAGAGAACCCATCACCAAGCCCCTCCCTCCCCAAACAAACCACATACAATATCATCTATATGTCTTTATACATGTTCCAATTAGAGCCACCATTCTTCTAAAAAAGACTTATTGATGTCCTCTGTTCCAGTTAAGAAAATGGGAGAGCTGCAGTACACAGTCAAGCTACACTGCCCTCTTCACTGAGGCGGACACTTCTAACCTGGCTAAAGAGAGTTCATGAGGGTGGGGTTGGGGGGGGGTTTAGAGAGAGACCCCGGGGGGGGGGGGGGGGTGTGAAAGGGAGGGTATGAACCTGTCTCCACCAGAAAACTGTTCTCAGTTTGGGGTGTTATGGAAGAGCTTGCCCTGTGAGGTAAGAATGGTTCTGAGGAAGGTCAGGTATCAGCCCAGAACTGCATGGGAAGACCTGAAGCAAGTTGGAACCGCAGTTTCAAAGATTACTATAAGTAACACTCTATGTCTTCATAGATTACAATCTTGCTGGGTACGTAAGGTCCTCTTGCTTCTGCCAAAACATGTCATGGTCTGTTCAGCAATGACTGGATGATCCAGAAGAGGTCACGATACATGGTCACATGATCAGATGAGACCAAAATTTAACTCTTTAGTATCAAATTCACTCGCTGTTTTTGGAGGAAGAAGAAGGAAGACTACATCCCAAGAATACTGTCTGAACCGTGAAGTATGGGGATGGAAACATACTTTGGGGGCTACGTAGTGGCTTCATAAGAAGCATTTCAAGAACCAGGAGTGGCCCAGTCATTCTTCAGATCTAAATCTGATCAAAAATCTTTGGAGGGAGATGAAACTCTAAGTTTTCCAGCAACAAACAAGAAACCTGAAAGATGTGGAGAAGATTCGTGTACATGAAAGGGCCAAAATTCCTTCTGCATTGTGTGCAAATATGGTCAAGAACTGCAGTAAATGTAGGAAGTTACATTTACCTAAAAGTTACCTAAAATGCTGTTCGCCACAGACCATTTTTAGGCTGTTTTCTGACTCACATACAAGGAAGGGGACGTTTACTCTGCACTGTTCTAACGACCAACACATTAATACATCAACCCTCAATGGCTTTTTGTTACTCAGCTCTGATATATCTTGGACCAGTCCCTCAATAAGGAGAGGATTGTGAGTGATGTTCGCTGTGTGAAGAGATATCCAACTTCCTCCTCACCCCTTGACTGTATACTGCAGCTTCCTGTCTCCATTACTGGAACAGAGGGCATCAATAAAAGTTTTTTTTGTTTGTTTTGTTTTTTAAAAGAAGAATGCAAACTCGTATCCCCTGGATAGTGGTATGAGTGGAACATGTTTAAAGTAATCGAAAAGGTTATGTGACCTAGTGCTTGATCTGCTGACAGGCTGTCCTCCTATACACATGTGTGAGACACAGACATCAGCTACACAAGTACCTGACATGCTCTCTTCTTCTATACATATGGCTGCATCCTGGAAAAGTTGTATCTCTCATATACACAGGCTGCAGGGGGCGCCAGCACCAGAAAGCACATGGAGAGGCAGCACCAGGAGTGTCACATCATTTAACAGGCTGTCAGTCATGTGTATATCATACACACACAGGCTGCAGGGGACGCCAGCACCAAGAAGTACATAGAGGCAGCCTTCCCCAGGAGTGTCACATCATTATACAGGCTGTCAATCATTTAGTGCACACAGGCTGCAGGGGACCACCAGCACCAGGAAGTACATAGAGGAAGCCAGCACCAGGAGTGTCTCATACACACAAAGGCTGCAGGGGGTGTGACCGCCGGCATGTAGAGTGACTATGAAGGGATATGGGCAATGCTTTCTTGTGGTAGTTTATGAAAATATATTTAGTTTTGGGGGTTAATTTGCCTTACAGGTTCGCTTTAAGTCTGTATTCTGTGAGCAACGGATTCACACTATAAATATATCCTTAGAATTATACAAGTCAAAAGAGTGTCCTTCAGGCCTATGTCTCATTGGCGCAGCTTATATTACAGCACAAAGATATGAAATTGTAGGTAGCAGACTTCCCTGTACTTTAAAGGAAATCTACCAAGAAAAACAAGCATGATAAACCAGGGACACTTCAGGCACGGTGATTGTGGTAATCTTCTTATATTTTTTATCCATGTCCTCCTTCCTTCAAAAAGCAACTTTAAAATTTATGGTCACATTGCCTGTATATAGGAGTAAGTGTCCCTTATTTATTCATTCTTTATTTTCATGGTAGAAAGAAAGAAACAAAAAAAAAAACATACATAACTTGCAACTTTTTTTTTTGTTAAACAGATAGAAGTGAAGCATGTGAGAGAAAAACAGCCCTGTAAGGCATGTATCTTTTCATCATATATGCTGGGAACAATCTCCCGCATATACATAAGAGTGTTTCACAAGAGACTTGTTCACATTATTATTATGTTTAATTCAATAAACAATTTCCCATACCATTGTGAACCTGCTGGCTTGGTGCACTCATCTTAACAGGGGTTGCAGCATTTTGAATATTGAGCACCTTTGACTGTGTTGTACTAGAAAATGCCTTGGGTCTCTGTCTTGGAGCAATGGATGTTTCCGTGGGTCCAAGTGAATCGGTTATTCTGTAACATGAGAAACATGTTTGAACTTGAAGAAAATGTGTCTTTTTTCAACCATATTAACTATGTAAATTTGTGACTTTTGCCATAAGGTCAACCAAGAAAGGGATGAAAGAGCAACAATTCTATATTTTAACCACCATAACCATTAATGTTATTTAGATGTAAAAAGGCATCTAGACCCTTCTTGAAGCTCTCTGTTGTCCCTGCTGTGACCAGCGCCTGAGACAGGTTACTCCACAGATTGACATATCTCACAGTAAAAAAGCCCTTTTGCATCTGGTGATTAAACCTTGTTTTCTCCAGACGGGGACAGTACCCCCTTCTCTTTTGATTTTATTCAACCTGGAACACCATATTTTTTGTATGGACCATTCATACATTTATATAAATTACCGTATATACTCGAGTATAAGCCGACCCAAGTATAAGCCGAGGCCCCTAATTTTACCACAAAAACCTGGTAAAACCTATATATTTTTTACTCGAGTATAAGCCGAGTTTGGGGTTTCAGCACATTTTTTTGTGCTGAAAAATTAGGCTTATACTCGAGTATATAAGGTAATCATGTCCCCCTCTCAGTCGTCTATTTTCAAGTCAAATCTAGTTATTTTAATCTATCCTCATAACTGAGACCCTCCATACTCTTATCACTTGCGTGGCTCTTTTATGGACTGGTGCCAAGAACTCAATGGCATATTGGCCATTGTGAGGCCGCACCAAAGGCTTGTACAGTGGTAATATTACATCCCTAGCCCGACATACCACTTTTGATACATGACATCTTGCTGGCTTTAGAGGCAGCTAATTGACATTTCATGCTGTTATTTAACCCCTTAACGACTTGGCCATTTTGTACCTTCTTGAAAAATTTTGCGTTTATTTACAAGAAAAAATGATGCATTTTTTGAAAAATTTGCCATTTTTCGAAATTCGAAATCATCGCGTTTTCAGGCAAATAAGTTGCTGAATAACATCAAATATTGATTTTCCGTATTTTCAGAATTGACCATTTTGGGGATAAATACTGTTTTGAATGAAATTTTACATATTTAGCATTAAAACCACCTATACACTTTTTTTTTTTTTTTTTTTTAAGAAAACCCATCTTAAAATTTGTGGCCGTTTCTTGTTTTATGGGGGCACAGCGGTGCAGAAAGGAAGGGTTTTGGCATACTCAGGAGGAATTGCACTAAACATTGTAAAATGCATTTTCCTTTTTAACCCATTGGGTACAAAAGAGGACAACACCAACAAGTGTCACCATTTTGGAAAGTACACCCCTTGGAGAATTTAGCAAAGTGTAATTTGTGTGTATTCCGCATCAGATGTTTAATTCAATTAGGCCCCAAAAAGGAAAAAGATTAAAATTTTCTCAAAAAAGTTACTTTTACCCCTAATTTTTGTAAGCCACAAGGGATAATAACAACCCACAGACATGTGTAAACTATTTCTCCCAAGTGTAGAAGTGCTTCACATGTGCATATAAAATGTTATATGGGTACACAGTAGGGCTCAAAACGGAAAGAGGGGCGTTGGCCTTTTAGAAGCCAAATTTGACAGACATCCTTTACATGTGTCAGGATGCATTTGGAGAGCCGTAGTGGTACAAAACAGTGGAGAACCCCAACAAGTGTCACCATTTTGGAAAGTACACTCCTTGGAGAATTTAGCAAGGTGTAATATGTGTATTTTGCCCTATAGGTGTTTGAATCAATTAGGCCCCTATAAGGAAAAAGATTAAAATTTTTCCAAAAAAGTCACTTTTAGCCCTGATTTTTGTACTCTATAAGGCAGTGATGGCGAACCTTTTAGAGACGGAGTGCCCAAACTGCAATCCAAACCCACTTATTTATCGCAAAGTGCCCACACAGCATTTTAGACAGTAACTTATTGCAATCTTTTTGCTCTGTGCTACACCACAGCTTAAAACGTTACTAAGGAAACCAATATTGTTGACAGAAGGAGGGAAAATTTCAGATTGCATTCGGATTGGAGCATCTCTTGAGAACCAAGAGGAGGAGCTCCAATGATAATCTGACCCTGTCCACACCTTCTCTCCCTGAAGTCTCAGATAGACCCAGATGCTTCACTTTAAAATAACGCTCAGCGTGTAACGTCATGGGCTACCTGGGCCTGCAGGAGGATCCCTTAATCTCCTGTCTGGTGAATTCTGTCCTGGGGCAACAGCCTGAGTGCCCACTGAGAGGGCTCAGAGTGCCACCTCTGGCACCTGTGCCATAGGTTAGCCACCACTGCTATAAGGGATTAAAGATGAAACAATCCCCAAATGTGTGTACTATTATCCCCCCCCCCGAGTATAAAATTGCATCACATGTGCAAATAAAATGCTGTAAGGGTACACAGTAGGGCTCAGAAGGGAAAGAGAGATGTTGGCATTTTAGATGCCAAATTTGACACACATCCTTTACATGCATTTGAAGAGCCCTTGTGGTACAAAACAGAAGAGAACCCCAACAAGTGACACCATTTAAGAAAGTACACCCATCGGAGAATTTAGATCTAAGATGTAAAATATGTGTATGTGCCTGTAAAGGTGTTTGATTTAATTAGGCCCGAAAGAGGTGAAAATTTTACCCCTATTTTTTATAGCCACAAGGCATAAAAAATGTAATAACCCTCAAAAATGTGTAAACCTATTTCTCCCCAGTGTAGAAGTACCCCACATGTGTATATAAAATGTTGTATGGGTGCACATTAGAAGGAAAGGGGGAGGTTTGCCTTTTAGAAGCCAAATTTGACAGAAATCAAGACAAATCTTGACAGACATGCATTTGGAGAGCCCTAGTGGTATAATACAGAGAACAACCCGAAAAGTGACCCTAATTTTTGAATGCACACCTCTTAGAGAATTTAGCAATGTGTAATATTTGTATTTGACCATACAGGTGAATGATCCAATTAGGCCCTAAAAATGAAGAAGGTGAAAATTTTCCTTGACATTTCACTTTTACACCAAAAGGAATAAAAGATTAAATAACCTGGAAAAAAGTGTAAAACTATTTCTCCCGAGTGTAGAAGTACCCCACATGTGCATATAAAATGTTGTATGGGCGCACAGTAGAGGAAAAGAGGTAGGTTTGTCTTTTAGAAGCCAAATTTGACAGAAATCCTTCACATGTGTCAGGATACATTTGGAGAGCCGTAGTGGTACCAAAACAGAGGAAAACCCAAAAAGTGACCCTAACTGTTGAATGTACACCCCTTGGGGAATATAGCAAGGAGTAATATGTGGGGTAGTGTAATACACGTGGTGAAATGAGCATTTTGAACATACAGGTGGCTTCAAAATATGATGTGCAATGGAGTCCAAGATGGAAATTGCAATTATTTCTGGAAAGTTCAGTGCCCACTATGTGGCGCCCGTTATGTGGCGCCCACTATGTGCCACTATGAAATGTCAGCTCCCTGATTAGGAAGTCATGTTTCCTGATGCAAGACCCTACATGTGATGCTAAACGCTAGCCAGAAAATATAGCAAGGCTCCAGAATGATAAAGCACTTGGAATATAAATAAATAATAATAAAGAACTTGGAAGAATTATAAAGGATCTGCTAACAAATCCAGAGGCTTGGAGGGGAAATAGAAAACCTAAATAAAAAACATAAAACCCACATGTGACCCTAGTTTGCAAACTATATCCCGCAATGAAATAATCGAGGGGTATGGTGATCAATTTGGCCTAACAGTTGTTACAATAATTCCTTTTACCGAAATGAATTCACAACAGATTGGGGCGTGAATCGCAAATGTGTTGCGTATAAGGAGGCGGAATATACCAAGGAACCAACTAAAATGTTGTCACTCTGGAGTTGTCGCAGGTCTCTTAGTAGTATATACTGTCCATCCTAACTCCTCTTTTGGAACAGACTCATTTCTTTAAAAGCAGCGGAATTCACTGGGAAAATGCTGTCCTGGCAAAACCAGGGGACATCTAATCCAGTAGTACTGGGGCACTATCCATTAGTTCCTAATATCTGCCTCTTGAAAATGGAGAAGTAATAAGGCAAGGCCTTCACATTGGAACAGCACGTAAGAGTTGTACAGCAACATCTGTACAATGTACACGGCCATCGCTATTGTACCATATTTTCCGTAGGGTGCTGTACAGTGTCAGGAATGGGAACGCTGGGATAAAAGTTATCCACATACAAATGGTAACCCTTATCCAGCAGTGGGTGAACAGATGGGTCAATCGGAGCTCTCTAAGAGATGGCATGATGCCACCGAACATGGGCTCTACCAGTGATGATTGGTGCTGTCCTAAACAGCAACAATTATCGCCGAGTGTTGCTCTTTACCAAGTGGATCACCCGGCTGTCAATTTTCCTATTCTGTAATGTCACAAACTTCTCCAAAATGGAAGATAAACTTACAACTCTATAATTGCATGGCTTAAATCTAGGGCCCTTTTTAAATATTGGCACCAAATTCGCCTTGAGCCTTGTCACTGAACAAGTCATTAGGTAATCTCTGAAGATTTAAAACAGTGGCACAGCGATAACAGAAATGACTTTTGGCCCTTTTTTTGTTTCCATTTTTCACTCCTCACCTTCAAAAATCTATAACTAATCCATAGCTTGTTTTCTGTGTAACAAATTGGAATTCATAGTGATGTTACTTAATATTCCATGGCATGTACTGGAAAGTGGGAAAAAAATTCCAAAGGCAGTGAAATTAGTGAAAAATTGCATTTGCACCGTTTCTTGTGGGCTTGTTTTTTAAGGCTTTCACTGTGCGCCCCAAATGACATGTATGGTTTTTTTTTGGGGGGGGGGGGAAATACAATAATAAGCAAATAATAAGCATTATTATATTTTGATAGATCGGACATTTTGGGACAAGATAATACCTAACATGTTTATGAATTTTACTGTTTATTTATATTTATATAATTTCTAAGGAAAGGGGGGTGATTTTAATTATTTTTTTTTAATTTAATTTTATCACTTTTTTTCCCTTTTTTTAGACCCCTAGGGTACTTTTACCCTAGGTTGTCTGTTTGATCCTACCTTATACTGCCATGCTACAGGAAATTGCACATTGTAATAAATTGGTTAAAATGAGACAGCCTTGGGTCTTTGTACGACAATGACTCCCCAATGACCTCACAGGGAGTGAGTGGTTAACACCGTAGTGATTACCGATGGGTATTTGCTGCAATATGCAGCAATCGTTCAGCAGCGAAGAGGAGCTGTTGCGGTTTTCAGTGAGGCAGACTAATAGGCAGTGAATCTAAAGCATGTGGTCTTTATAACTGGCTGCCACTTGACTGCCATAGGGAGTTCTAGGCCATTCATTTACTGCAGAAGTTACACTGGAAACAGGTACATCATCACTGCAGCCAGGCAAACCCAGAAGAAGTGAGCGACTGGTGAGTATACAGTAGGTGTGTAGAATGCCTGAAGCTCCTTAAAGGACATCTACCACAAGGTTCAAGGATTTTAAACCATGCACACGTCTGAAATTCTGTTGTGTGCGTCCGCTGGCATGATCCAATCTTCTTTAAGCTTCCTATGCCCATGTTTTTAAGATAAAAAGGCTTTTAAAATCATGAGTCTGAGGGGCTCCAGACTCCATTAAAGGAGTTTTCCCACAGACCGCGAGAATGGCGCCTCAGGCTCATTGACATATTTTTATAGAGTTAATTTTGAAGCAATATGGCTGTCCCGGAGATCTAGAGTGCTTTCCCCTGGACAAGGTATGAGCAGTTAGGTGAGGACAGTCTACCATCCTGTCCTTTAAGAGCCACAGCACAGAATCTCTGTTGTGTCTTTTGCCCGTGATCACACAGCACCGATCTACTGCAGTATCGAACCACAAGAAAACCAAAAAAAGATACCAAAATTTTGATGCAACGAGCATCCCTACACGACACATTGAGCTAAGTAAATGTGTACATTTTCAAATGAAAGAAAATTACCTTTTACCAATGTTTCTTTCTGAAGTTACAATTTACAATTGGTTTTAAACTTATTTTTTTTTTTTTACATATTATGGATCCATGAATGTAATCACGTACCAGACTCAAGAAACTCGCATAGATTTGACTTTACATACGACATACTTTCCTACCACAAGGTGGTGATGTTGCTCCTCTTGATGTAACTACACAAATGCAATGTCACTTTATATAATATACAAGACAAATGATATTTGAAAATACTTGTTACTGTGTGAAATAAATAAGTATAACTAGAAAACTAATGGCATAGGGACAGCACTGTGGCTTAGTGGTTAGCATTACAGCCTTGCAACGCTGGGGTCCTGGGTTCACGTCCCAGGGTCAACATCTGCAAAGAGTTTGTATGTTCTCTTCGTGTTTGTGAGGGTTTCTTCCCACATTCCAAAACATACTGGTAGGTTGATTAGATTGTGAGCCCCATTGGGGCAAACTCTGTGCAGCGCTGCATAATCTGTTTGCGCTATATAAATAAAGAATTTTTAGTATTACCTAACATAAATAATAATAAGATCACATACTCATCTTGGGGGCTTTAGGTTATGGAAACTTTGACCAAAAGGCACCATTGACTACAGGTGGAACTTGCTTTGCTACAGTTTGAGTGTCCATTGTTTCAGTGAATGAAAAAATCCTTCTCGAAGGAATTTGCTTCATATAGAGCTTTTAATGCAGTGATATAGCATGTCTTGGTATTCCTCCAAATATCTTGTTTGCCCCCAACCAAGCTTTAACAAGCTAAAGTCTTACTGTATCTACAGTTACTCAAAAAACTTTGTACTTACAGAAAATGCAAATAATTATCCTTACAGAGGAATTGTCACATCTGCTAAGAAATGGCTCATATAATAGTAAATGATACAATTCTTTGATCTTCATAAGATCGTAAAAATGTATTTGAAAGCATATTAAAGGAAATGTACCATCAAAATCAAGCATGATAAACTGTTACCCAAAGATCCAGGCACCATGACTTTAGTATTCTTATTATTTTTTTTACAATTGCCTCCTTGCTTCTTAAATCAACTTTTAAAATGATGCCAATGAAAGGCTACTGGAGAAGTTTTTCAGAGCCTCTCCATACTGTAGATTCCCTGCCTATTAGTCTGTCTCGCCCTCCTTCTGCTTCCTCTGCACTTACCCTTTTCTTCTGCCTTATGTCATCTGTAGCACATAAAATTTCCGCTCACAGTGGGAAGTGGGGCGTGCTCCATGCACATTGTAATAGCCTGTGAATCTGCAGCATAAGGCAGGCTCTGGGAATCCGTAGTATGTTAGGCTCATTAGCTTAATTTCAAAGGTTTATTTTAGAAGTAAGGAGGCCATAGAAAACACATATAAGAATATGACCACAGTCATGGTGCCTGGATCTATGAGTAAGTGTCCCTGGTTTATCCATGCTTGATTTTGATGGTAGATTTTCATTAAATGGCTTATAAACACATGAAAAGCTCAATTACCTAGTTTTTATCTGAGTCTTTTTGGAGGCAGCTTCACTCGCAGTCAGGGGCTCTGGAAGAACTTGAGGAATTGTAGAATTCTGAAAAACAATTACAATATTTACAGAATATTTATTGTGTTTAACTAGCTTTTAATTTGATGTTAATTCTTGTCAGTTGTGATGCTGGGTTAGACAATGTTAGACATATGGCCATGGTGGTGGACCATTGTTTGGGAGGGCCACTATGGGAACAGAGATGCTCAGTCCACAAATGCTTGCTACAGCTAGGCTGACAGAGTGGTCACATAATAGTGTAAAAAATTCACTAAATTGGGGCAGTGATTTTACATGTAATTTGATATCAATTTTCTTATTTTATTTTTTTTAAATTTCTTTATCCCTGTCATTTTCCCTTTCATTCAGTTCAATGTAATAGTTATACAAGATTGCCGCAGTATTATTGTAAAAATAATTCAAAACAGTGGTGATGTCAGTGGGTTGGACTTAAATCTAATCTAACAGGTCATTAAATTACACGCCACAAGTAAAAATATAAACATGAAACGCAGAAAAACTGAAAAAAGTAATGTGTGAGAATAAGAGCTTCCATTGCTCTCGCTCAAAAATGTTTGGCAAAACTATATATCAATGATAAAAACTAGACTCACATATACATTGGGTACTGGGCATTCTCTTTTGGCTAATTTAAAGGCGAAATAGGAAACTTGATAGATGTCAGGTCTTCTTTCCTGATCAGGTTCTAGCATGTACCCTGCAAAGACAAAGTCAAGATAGTAATACTACAGAGGCAATAGGCCACAAACAAATCAACATACTTTTGCCATCTAGCAATTTTGTCTCTGCACTATTATATACTTGCAAGTAAAAATAAATACTGTAAACATTTTATAAATACTTCAATTTGAATATAGATGACTAATGCCATGTGGTTTCATTGTTATCCAAGTCAAATAACATACAAATACAACTAAACACAAACCGTTGTACTATTCAGTTTTTTTATTGTACACATAAAATAAACAATCATAGTACACGAAGAAAAAGTGAAACTTAATGTTAATGACTTTTTAAATATGAAATTGCCAAAAGGTGTAATGTAATGATATTCGAAGTATAGGTATCACAGGTGCTCATTTTGTAAAGGCACACACAGACTGATTATAGTTTGGTTACTGTGAACCATGCTTCCAAGGCAAACATTCATCCAAGGCACCCTTCATTCCATAGATGTGTGGGACACTGGGGAAGGCTACACATGCATTGCTAAATACACTAGTGTCCAAAAATTAGAAGATGTAAAGCTTTCCTAGACAGTCATAAACATGCCAAATGTATCATTGTGTCTCATACTGCATGATCTGATAAGACTGTTAGCAAAGCCTATCTGTTAGACTTGTGCATACCAGAGCTATGCACAAATATTTGGTGCACAGGGTGCTCCAACATTATGCCACGCCCAATTTGTTGTGAGGTCACAACATGTAAGTTTTTGAAAAAAAAAAAATTAAAAACAGACAGGTATTGCCACATTTTGCCTTGTTAATCCCTATACTGGAGAAATTCACGTACTCCATAGGAATGAGCTATAAGTAAAACAGTGGATCTTCTGAGGACTCTGCAAACATAGCATAACAAAGGGTTAAGAAACAGCATTGTCTACTTCCTCTCTTCAGTGACTTTTCCTCAAGGCTGTAATCACAGATGTAATGTTTTTTTTATTTCATCTTTGTACACAAAGCCAAAGCCAATACAAAGGAGCTGGAAAGCACATGCACTTTATAATCCTCCCTTGTTGGTTCTGGCTTTGGCCGAAAATAAAAACAGAAGTGATTCTGAAACAGAAGTTCAAACTGCAACAAAACACACACAGACATACACATTGGGTAAAACCTGAAATGAATTCGGATTTTACTTTCTCTAAACTCAGCTACAACAAAATACACTTACTGATTAAACAATGCAACTTGTGGTCGTATCTGGAATTGTCTGGAATGGTAAAACTCCCATCACAGATAGCAACTTGACTTTCTCCAAATGGAAGAGTAAAAAAGCAAAGCTTGTATAATAAGCAGCCCAAAGCCTGAAAAATAAAAATATACAGATACAATTTCCTCTACAAGAATGTTAAGTTACCATAATATGTACTACTAGCATCCATGTATAGAAAGTATGTATGTAAAATAGGGTGGATGTATCAATCTGTCTACGCCAGAAAACTGGAGTAATTTGCACCTGAAATGGTGAGCGCCACCTTTACTTAAGAATTGAGACCATTTTAGGCAGTTTCCAACTCCTTAGAATAAGTGCATGCCCTTCAGTAAAAGGGGGTGTTGCCGCGTAAGAAAATAAACACGTGCCAGAAAATTTTATATTGTGGTGCTTCAAACTAGACCAACGAATAGGAAGTACAACCCAAATTTCTCATCCAGTATCAGTCACAATGATTGAAAGACAGACACAATATTACATCTTCTCCAATGTGTTTGCAAACACAATGCAAATTAAATTTTGACATAACGCCGACACAAACGCAATGTATACGCTATCTAAATGCAATGTAGAAGCTATGTAAATGCAAACGTCATATAAGCACAATGTAAATACGATGTAAAATGGATGTGAAAAACTCAATGTAAACACAAAGGCAATGTTTCTGCGAATGCGATATATTATGTCTGCTTTTACAAAGCATTTACAAAGCATTTACAAATGCAATGTAAACTCAAATGCGACATGTGATTTAACTCGTCTCGCACCAACCACTGATTTCAAACGCCAGAGTGCCCAGACGGGAGCAGGGCCTGGTCACCGGATGCCAGAGCTACTGGCCAGAGAGGCTCATTACCGCTTCTCACAGCATGTAGAAGTTGTGCGATGCAGAGAAGAGCAGAGCCGGTAGCTCTAAAGACTCAGCGGTCACTTAACTGCCGAGTCTAAAGGGGTTAATCTGAGCTGCTGGGTCTAATCAGACCTAGTCCAGCTCTGATCACCAGTTACAGGTGCTTGTAACTTATAGATGCCCATCCCCCATCTTATAGATGACCCAGTTACAGGGGAAAACTTGTAAAAGATTTAAAAAAACTAATTTTAAATTAAAAAAAGTAAAGTCTTTTATGACCTCACGGGGAACATATAAAGTTAAAACACACATACACAAAAAATATTACTAAATATTCATAAAAATACATTGACATTTCCCCTTATAATATAGAAAAAATCCCCCGCTACGCTACAAAAAAACATCACCATAGTTGACCTGTTTGCCCGACACTATATATATCTTTAATATAATAATTTGAAAATGTAAAAAAATATGTACTATAAGTTACCGAAAAATTGCCTTTTTTCCACTTTTATGCATAAAGAAAACTAAAAATGAGAAGTTTAAACTTAGCGCTATGTGCCCCCCCCCCCCCCCAAAAAAAAAAAACCGCAAAAAGAATAACGTTAGCACGAAAAAAAATTCTAAAACGTTATGACCCTTAACCCGCTGTGTATGGAAATTTGGTAAAAATGTGCTGGTCACTAGAGCCTTTTCAGGCCGCATCACTAAGGGGTTAAATACGATGAGCACTTACAAAAACCAGTCAGTAGATATTGCATGACTGATTTTATCCAGATGTTTTCTATGGGTGTGACAAACATCTGAACCCAATTATCAGGAGTGATGTCCTTGTAGTCAGTCATTTAGTAGGTGGCTTGTTACTTTTAAATATAGTCATTTTAACTGTTTATGATGAAGTCACAATAGAAACTCGCGTGGCTGACTCTAAAGCAGGTATTAGCAGCAGAAATGTAACAGTTGATCAATCTTCGAGGTGACGTGGAACCAGCCTTTGTGTTAGCAGACTTGATGGCATGACCAGGAATCAGTCCAGCTGTATGTGAGAAAGCTGTGCCAGACTCGAAAGGCTCTGAAGACGAGCATTTACCATGTATGGCAACGAACACATCACAAAAACCCAAAGCAGCTGATATAAGAACATGTCACTTCCGTGATGAAATGAAATAGATAAGTGTGGACAGCCCGGATGATTGAATACATATGTCTAAGCTTGCTCAAAGCACAACTTAAAATTAGCAACAACACCTACAAACACATGACCTTTGAATAATGTTTCATAGTGGCATTGCTCTTATTATCTGGATTGGCAATAGAACCAATATTGGCAGAAAAGAATAGTACAAGATCATCATGCACAATGACTTATAAACTGGCTGCAAATGTACTTTTGTCTTTAATGATAGTCCCTTTTATTGTCTGGCATTCATTATCTGGGAAATTTAAATTCTCCCCTTTACCAAGGTTACACAGAGGGTGCACACGTTGCGTTTTTGATGTGGTTTTAAATGTATCCAAAATGCAAGTGGAAGGGGCTTGGCCCAAACGCAAATGCGTTTCCACTGAAACACGTGCATTTTGGAATGACCACCATATGTTTTACATTACTGACATGCAAAACATGTGTTTCTCATTACAGTGGAAACACATAAGCGTTTGGCCAAGACCCTCCCACTTGCATTTTGGATGCGTCTAAAAACACATCTGAAACGCAATATTTGAACGTGTCCTCAAATCATTGTAGAGCTACTTTACCTTATGGATAAATTGCCATATGTACATGAGAAACAATGCTATTGACTTATATGGGAAAAAGTTATATATTTCAGGTTTCGTATTTTCCCCTGATACAACTGATTTATGAAAGGTTAGTTGAAAACTTGGCAACCATTTAACTATTCAGATTCAGCACATAAGAATACAAGTGTCCTGCACAATATTTTGGGCAGAACACAAAAGTGAAACTGTATTGCTATGAAACCCATGTACACAACCATGTGCTCGCCCTGGGCTATAACCTGGGCTATAACCTGGGCTATAACCTGGGTTATAACCTGGGCTAGCACACAGTCAGGGGGCAATGGGAGGAAAAAAGCCAAGCAGCTACTGCCGTAAAACAACAGAATATAGGACACGTCCCATATTTTGTACAGGGGCCATCCGGCTCAGTGATGGTGCGGTAAGAAACTGCGTGCAGACACCGTGCCATAAGGTGATTATACTTCCAAAAAGTGGCCATATGGTCCATGAAGAGCCGGAGACAAATAAAATGCAAAAAAAAAAAAAAAAAACTTTACACAGCAAAAGCTATAGAATGTGGCACTCCCGGGCCTCTTCCCAGGTAACCATGATGAAACGGATTTGGGTTAATCGATAATAAGGTTCAGTAATGTGCTCAGTCTGTGGAAATTAACCATTGTGGTGGGCAATGACACCCATCCTGTGCTCACTTGTACAGTATTGTATTAATTCTATCCTGGTGCAAGTTTGTAAAAAAAAAAAATTGGCAAATTAGAAGGTAAAACAAAAATCACAGAAATATGAACGTCAAGACAAAAAAATATATATAACTTGACAGGACAGCAAATGATCCTCATCTATAGTCCTTACCCATATATCAGCCTTTGTAGTTATTGGCTTTCCTCCATAAAGGTTGATCATTTCAGGGGCTCTGTATGAAAGAGTGGTATATCTGGAAAACAGTTCACGTATAACAAGAGGATTAATTAGATAAAACTGTCAGAGTTGTCTTTCTCAATGAAATCAGTTGCATAGTATCAAATCAACCATGCCAACAAAGCTATTTTCTTTTTACTTTATCCCCTTATCTCTGAAAAGGTTTTCCACCTAATGCCCAAGCCATTTTTTGTCACTGTCTTCTACAAGCTCTAACTGTTCTGTCACTATAGTTGTATGGGGTCTTGTTTTCAGGATGAAGTATTGTTTTTAATGGCACAATATTGGGTTTCATATATCCTACTGGTGAACTTTTATTATTAACCCTTTTAAATATTCCTAACCCAGCATATTTTAAAAAGAAAAGAGAATCTGGCGGTTTTTCTAATACAATTTTCTGGCTTTATCATCAAACTTAAACAATATAAAAAAATTTCAATGGGGCTATACACATACAGCGATGCCAAATTCATAGGGACCGTCCTAAAAAAAAAACTTTTGAAACTATATATTTCGATCACAGTCTAAGCGATTAAATTCCGGGGATCTAAGTTTTTCCGATTCCAGGTATTGGGTCCGGGGCTGTGATAACACAGCCCACCCCGGTCAGCAACAGGACCCGGTGTCCTTCAAAACTTCTTCTGATGTGGTGCCATATCAGATGTAGTACCCTTAATAACCACCATAAAAAGTTAATACAGAGGTCATTAAGTGGTTGTAGTCAGGTAACTTGTGGTATTCTTTGCTTTTTCTTTGATCTTTGCTTGCGGTCAGTCAATGAAACATGTTCTAATGGACTTCATAGTTGGGCCTTTATATGTGATCTAAATACATTAACAGCACCATCTCTCTAAAACTAGAGATAGTGAATGTGAGATCTCTACATAATGCCTCTAGAGCTATTTCATATAAAATCCAGGTTAGGTTAAAAAAAAAAAAAAAAAGTCTCTGGTTTCTGTTTTCACTTATAGAAGCGATTTCTCTAAAGCACAGGTGTGGCAACACGAAGACAGCTTAAAAAATTTTGCAACAAACTACGAACACTTGTCATGCATTTCATTATACAATGATGAAAATAAATTTGCATAATACTGGAAAATCCCTTCAAGATTTTATTGTAGAAAGCTCTTTAAAATTTTAGGAGAAACCAGTGGGTGAGAGCATCAAGGCGATGCTACTCCCTGCAAATAGCAAGGTGTATAATAGGGCTGAGGGATGTAGAGATGTGTATTAGGGCACTCTATATAGAGGTATATTGTGGGAATACATGCAGCTGGAATCAGTATGTGACAGCACAGAGATTAACTATAATGCAATAGGAAAAAGAAAACATTTTGACCACAACTTAAAAAAATGTGTTTTACACATCCTCAATATAGGTCACTTTGTGAAAATGAACTCCTTTAGTGGCTGTGTTAAAGTTACTTTTATGAATATACTAAAACAGTGATGGCCAACCTATGACACGCGTGTCAGCACTGACACACGTAGCCATTTTGAGTGACACACGGCTGCTGGAGAAAAATTGCTGTAGTGCAGTTGTCTGTTGTCTGGGGCTGGTCGGGTGGTCGGTTGGCGATGTGGTCTGCAGCGAGCGGCTGCATCTCAGTCAGAGAGATCGCAGCTGCTGCTTCTGTCCTGCTCTGCGGAGGCCGCCCAATGACGCCAGAGTGGAGCGTGGAGACAGAGCAGCCCCAGCTCGCAAAGACGCAATCTATGCTGTGCCTCTGTGGGAACATCTACACAGGAGCTGAAGCGGCCTGAAGAGGAGTAACGGAGGCTCGTGGTGTTGTTGAAGCCTGTGCCAGTTAGGTAAGTTAATTTATTGCGTTGAGCTCTGCCGGGCTGGGCTGTGATGTACACTCTTTGGGGGGCACTTCTCAGGACACAAATGTCCTTAAAACTAACTGTTGCTGGACTGCCACAGGTTCGCCATCACTGGAATAATTCCCCCTCCCCCTCACTTATCTTAGTTCATGGCACCCCACACAAGTTAAATAACAGCAAAACCAACAAAAGAAACCAACTGACCAATTAACAAAGAAGTCACTAAGCAGGTAAGTTAAATAACTATACGTATTTGTTATTTAAACTCTAAATATCACAAAATTAGGTTTTTTTTCTCAAGGTGACACACCACCCGAGTTATGCTCGGTTTTTTGGCGAATTTTGACACACCAAGCTCAAAAGGTTGCCCATCACTGTACTAAAAGATCATTTTCAGCCCCAAACAGCATCTTCAAAACGTTGTAGTAATGAACATTCATCCAAGTCAACGTCACGTATCATGCCAAAGAGCTGACAAATACACTGACGACTGTGGCAAGGTTTATAGAAAGCAAACTCGTTTTCAATTTTCTGAACGGTCCATAGAAATCATTTAGAGGCCAGGCACGAACACTGCCTGATAAAGCTACAGGACACCGTCACTGAATGCAGAATGAAAAAGAAAAATAATCCAGTAAAAGGTAAGAGACATGAAAACAGCAGGTGAAGCAAAAGTCACATATTACTTTCTGAGTCGGCATCTAAGCATACGCAAGTTGAAAACCGTGAAAACAGTATACACAAAACCTATGAGGTTGTCAAGCAGGAAACACATATTAAAGAAACACAGAAAAGGTAGAGATCTACAGCGAACATCACCATGTTTTTCTCTTAAAGCGGTAGATAAAAGGCTTCCTAGATCCTTACATTCCTAAACATTTTAACACTTAACTCATGAGGAGTAATAGGGATAAAAACACCATAGGGCCTTGTTCACATTTCTCTGTTCGGTCAGAGAAACATAAAAATGGAACGATGTCATCTTAAGACAAACATTAAAGGACATCTATCACCAGATTACTGGTTGTAGAGTATCCTAATTAGACTGCTCGTTCAGTCTAGGGTTTTTTTTTACAAGTTTTCTGACATCTTTAATAATCAAATATTAACTTTGTAAAACAGCCAGAGGCACTAAGACTGACTGCGCACCGAGTGGCTCTTGGCTTCCCCGGCTTATAATTTATGCACGCCACCGCTGCAAGCCTCCACCTGCTTCTGGCCGGGGAAATTACATTCCAGTCGGAGAAGTCAGAGCCAGGACGTGGAGAGAGCGGGGCATGTGCTCTCTCCTAGTTCCCTGGCCGGCAGAAGGAGGAGGCTTGCAGTGTGCGCAGGCATAAATTAAAAGCTGGGAAGCCAAGAGGCACTTGGGCGCCATCTGCCTGAGCGCTTCTGGCTGTTACAAAGTAAATATTTTGCTATTAAAGATGCCAGAAAACGTGTGAAATATGTTCCCCTTATCACCTAGACCAGTGGTTCTCAACCTTTCTAATGCTGTGACCCCGCAATACAGTTCCTCATGTTGCGGTGACCCCAAACCATATGCAAGAATATTGTATTCGTGCCAAAAAAATGCAATAAAATCGTGGCTACGATAGCTTTAGGCGACCCCTGTGATTTGATCGTTCGACCCCCGCCGGGGTCATGACCCACAGGTTGAGAACCACTGACCTAGACAGAATAATCTTGGAAGTTGTGCTTTAACTTCACTAAAATGACATTAGTGGCTAGTCATTCTGATAGAATAAGTTTATATATGATGGAATTCCCTGAAGGTGCAGGACAAGCTTTTTTCCAGCTCAAATCCACCAATGTTCAGACGATGTTGAAGAAACTTGGTCTTTATTTGATTCATATTAAAAACATGGACAGGTACATCATAAAATCCAACGCATTTCATGCGCTTACTGCGTCCTTAGTCATGGATGAATTCCCTGAAGGTGTCTCTCAAGAAATGTGTACATGGTACAAAATTTGTTATCATTAGCTATATACTACAGGGGGCCTGGCTGGCTATACACTACAGGGGGCCTGGCTGGCTATA
>WNYA01004275.1:0-19605 GCA_019512145.1 Engystomops pustulosus | reverse complement strand
GAACTTATTGCTCCCTGTTTCAACAACTTTCGATCACATTGGGCTTCTGAAGACAGATGGAAAATTTGCATCATTTTAGCTTCTTTCCAGTGTCCCTCTGTACACAGAGAATCATGGGGACAAACAGAAGGTCCTCAAAAGATAATTGGCCCTGTCTGCACATTCTCCCTACAGTTCCAAGTTGCAAAGAAGTATCACTTTAATATATGACTGAAAGCAGGCAACTTTTAAGTTGCTTGGAACTGCAGGAAGATTCTTTGAGTCCTATCTGGTGTGCTGGGGGATGGCCCGGGTGCCCACAGAAAGGCTCTGAGTGCCGCCTCTGGCACCCGTGCCATAGGTTCGCCACCACTGGTATATGGTATATGTTATTCTAAATATGTGCAGGATGGGGACAATGGTCAGAGTTTAGGATAGGGACCCAGACCATTGGGTATTGTCATGCTTGCATGTCATTATCATGCATGGTAAAGTTCGTTAAAATTAAAAGAATAAACTTTATGCTGAATATTACAGTCGTTAGCAGTGCTAGTGACTGTGAAAACACAACATCAATAACCAAATACTTAATTAGTGCTGCTAAGCAGATATTAATATGAAAAATAATAAAAAAGAATTAATAACCTTTCCTGAATTTGCCGTCAGATACAAAGATCAGGTCAGGTTCGATTCTGCTGCAATGAAAACATTAAAATTCTTATTATCACTATTAAATATAGTTTATTTGCTGCGTTGCTGTAAGTTGCTTCTTATATGAACACTCTATAAATAACTGGGAACTGTATACACTATTTAGTAAAACAGGTCCTGTATAAGAATAGATTATATCATATACTGAATACGCTTCTCCAGAGGAGAGAGGCCCTTTGGTTCAATTAGACCATTTATTAGTGTTGTTTATTCAATTTGTTTGCATTCTTATGTGTGTTATCTTACCTACAGACCACTATAATTTATTAAGACTAGGTAAAAACTTTTTAGTTTTTACAACACTTTCACCACTTGGGTAGATTTATTTTAATTTAGAAAACTTTACATCTTGACAGTTTCATTGTCTTTTGTAATGTAGTAACAGGCTGAGCAGCATTAATGTTAATTTTACCTGTTAAAAAATCTAAAGCACAAACCTTTTCTTAGCGTAGCAGAAAACTACATTGTTTGCATAGGTAACAGCATCAGATCCACCGAATGGTGAATAATCTGTAGTACATAATCTCCATATCCTTGACAACCATCTTCATGTGACTGATACACAAGAGAAAATTAGTGAAAAGTAAAATATTCAATTTCTAGGCAGCACTTTTTTTATTCGAATACAAACAATAATGGGATTTTTAAACTTAATACTCAAATGATAAATAGCATAATATATTGGCCAATAAGGGATGATATATCTGTTGCACTATTAAGGCGACCACATACAGAGGAGCAATAGAGGAGTTATGTGTGTTTTTTTTTTTTTGTTGTGGTGCACAACATTAGTGTTAATTTTTAAGTGATTTGATAAAGTATTGCATTGCCATTAGCCCTTTAAGACACAGACCTCTTCATTTTATGTGCTTCATTTTTCACTCGGCCCTTTCAAAATACCATAACTTTTTATCTTTATGTGTATTTCATAAGTACTTGTTTACAAATCATACTTCCTAGTGGTGGTATTTAGTATTCCATGTCGGGTACTAGGAAGCTGGAAAAAAATTATATACGTGGTAAATTAAGAAAGATATATTTGCGCCATTTTCTTTTGGACCCTGTTTCCATCTTCCACTGTTGGGTGAAAATGACAGCTCCCCTTTATTCATGAAATATTCATCATCAACATTACGAATATTATTTTGTTTTAGTAGATTTAAAAATGTTGCACAAAAAAAAATCTTGATTTAGTCACATTCTGAGGCCAACAACTTTTTCACACTCCGTGTATGGAGCTGTATAAGGTGTCCTTTTTTAGCAGGATGAGATAATGTTTTATTGCTAGCATTATGGGGGCTGTAAGACCTTTTGAACATTATTATTAAAATTTTATGTGTTGCAAAAACTGGGGAGACTATGACATCTAGGCTCTATTTGCTGCTATGAGTTCACTGCCAGGAATAACCGTTTTTTTATATTTTGGATGTGATGATACCTAATATGTATTATTTCTATGTTTATATCAGTTTAGTAAAGGGGGTGATCTGAAATGTTACATTTTAATTATTGTATATACCTGAGTATAAGCTGACCCAACTATAAGCCCAGGTACCTAATTTACCACAAAAACTGGGAAAACCTATTGACTCGAGTATATAAACGAAGGTGGGAAATGCATTGTGCCAGCCCGTGCCCCCCCAGTAGTAGCTAGCCAGCTTTGTGCCCCCCTGTAATAGCAATACAGCTTCTGCCCCACAGTAATAGCTAGCCAGCCTCCTGCCCCCCAACTTATGGCTATCCAGCCTCCTGCCCCCCAGTATATAGCTAGCCAGCCTCCTGACCACAGTATATATCCAGCTAGCCCCATGCCCTCCAAGTATATAGCTAGCCCGCTTCCAGACCCCAGTATGTAGCCAGCCAGCCCATGCCCCTAGTATATAGCCAGCCCATATCCCCCCGTATGGCCAGTCCATGCCCCAGCAGCCAATATTATGAAGCCATCCAGCCAGCCCCCTTAAGCCAGCCAAACCCCCCATATAGCCATCCCTAGTATGTCTAGCATAATAAAATCGAAGCTCATATTCCTGGAATACCCCTTTAACTCCTTTAGTAGGGGCAAGAAAAGTCCCTGAGAAATTTGGTAAAAATCCTGTGTTTTGATCACCATGTTTCCAAAATAAATGTTCAAAAATGTTTTAAAAAATCGCATAAACTCCTGAATGTTATCAAGGAAAATTACAGCTCATGACACAAAAAAAAATCCCTCAAATAGTTCTGTTGGTGGAAAAATTACTTCAGGAAGTGTGCAATTGTTTCATTTTGGATTCAGATTATTCTCTTTTCACAAAAAGTATTGTATCAGTTTGAATATCAATATACTTTTTCAGGTATCATATCGCACTCAATATTGTGGTATCGGTGCAACCCTACTTTGGGTGTAGGGAGCAACATGAAGCCAAAACTTACTTGTATGGAGAGGGCTTAGCCTGTAACTCAAGGGCTGGGTAAATAACATGTCATTTATGGGTTAATGGGGAAGAATTGTCACCTGTGAGGATTCCACCAGAGTCAAAATCAGGACAAAGTAGGATAGCACCAACGTGAAGGAAGCAGATGTGAATGATTTCAACAGAAAGTGATTTTCATGTGTCTATTTAGTCACTATTTGTATATTTGCATATATTTAGTGCCTGTGTATTATGTGTAGGTGCATGTGGGCCTATACAGAATGTGTGCAGTATGATGCATGTATGAATAATGTACAGCATGGTGTGTATTTATTTCTATAGCAATATATGGTATATGTTTATTCTTAAATATGTGCAGGATGGGACAATGGTCAGAGTTTAGGTATATGGGGACCAGAGCCCATTGGAGTCTTGTCATGCTACTGCCAGTGATAACCAAATACTTTATTAGTGCTAAGATATATATTATAGTTAAAAATACTAAAAAAATAATAACCTTTTCCTTGCATGTGCCGTCAGATACAAAGATCAGGTCAGCATTCCTGCAATTGAAAACATTAAAATATCTTATTATCAATATTAAATATTGTTTATTTTGCTGCTGTAAGTGCTTCTTATATGAACACTCTATAAATTAACCTGGGAACTGTATACACTATTTAAGTAAACAGGTCCTGTATAAGAATAAACTATATCACATAATGAATACGCTTCTCCAGAGGAGCACAGGCCCTTTTGGTTCAATTAGACAATTTTGTTTAGTGTTGTCTATCTATTTCAATTTGTTTGCATTTCCTTATGTGGGTATCTATACCTTTACAGACCATATAATTATTAAGACTAGGCGGGTGTGCTCTCAGCAACAGTATTCATTTCTTTTGTTTTTATACACTTTCAGCAATTGGGTAGATTTATTTTAATTTAGAAAACTTTACATCTTGACAGTTTCATTGTTCTTTTTAATGTGTAACAGGGAGGAGCATTAATGTAATTTACCTGTTAACATCTAAAGCACAAACCTTTTCTTAGCGTAGCAGAAACTACATTTGTTGGCATAGGTAACCGCATCAGATCCACGACTGGCGAATAATCTGTAGTACATATATCTCCATATCTTGGAAACATCTTCATGTGACTGATACACAAGAGAAAATTAGTGAAACATTAAGTTTAAAAATCCCATTATTGTTAGTAATTTCGAATAAAAAAGTGCTGCCTAGAAATTGAATATTTTACTTTTTGCTAATTTTCTCTTGTGTATCAGTCACATGAAGATGGTTGCCAAGGATATGGAGATATATGTACTAGTGATTATTCGCCAGTCTGTGGATCTGATGCTGTTACCTATGCCAACAAATGTAGTTTCTGCTACGCTAAGAAAAGGTTTGTGCTTTAGAGTTTAACAGATAAAATCACATTAATGCTCCTCAGCCTGTTACTACATTAAAAAGAACAATGAAACTGTCAAGATGTAAAGTTTTCTAAATTAAAACAAAATCTACCAAAGTGCTGAAAGTGTATAAAAACTAAATAGAAATTAATAACTGGTTGCTGAGAACACACCGCCCTAGTCTTAATAAATTATATGGTCTGTAAAGGTATAGATACCACACATAAGGAAATGCAAACAAATTGAATAAGGTAGACAACACTAACAAAATTGTCTAATTGAACCAAAAGGGCCTCTGCTCCTCTGGAGAAGTGTATTCAGTATATGATATAATCTATTCTTATACAGGACCTGTTTACTTAAATAGTGTATACAGTTCCCAGGGACTTTACTTTTGCTGAGGGCGGCCATAACGGCTGTGTGATGTCCCTAAAAAACGGAAAATAACACTACATATACTCACCCCTGCTCCTCCTTGACTGGTGAAAGTTATAATTAAAAAAGCCTAGAGCACAGGACCTATAACTATCCCAGGGCATCGCATTCCCCCTTTCATGCTTGGATGGGGAGATGACGTCACTCTAATTGGCTCATTTACCTTAGGGTCGCTCGCTGCTCACTTTCATCATGACTTTGCACTTTTTCGTCGGTATTGCCCGGCATGACAGGTATTTAAACAGGGTTTCCTGCTGGGATTTTGCGCTGTCCTTCCATGAACCCAAATTAGGGGGCGGGGCCCTCAGATGATCCGACTGAGCGCGGATTAACTTTCAAATTGCCCAAGCACTTACATGCACCGGAAAAAATTGGTGAACTCTTTCAGAGACCGAGTGTGGAAAGTGACCCCCGCTCTTATGATCTTAGTGAATCGCTGTCACACCGTTCATTATTGTCGGACAATGTTCCTTTCAGTGAACACAGGGGGAATGGTACAGTCATGGCCATAAAGTTTTGAGAATGATATAATGTTCATTTTTACAAAAGTCTCCTGCATCAGGTTTTATAACGGCAATTTTGCATATACTCCAGAATGTTTATAAAGATGTGATCATGCTAACAGCAAGTTGAATTGCAAGTCAATATTTGCGAGAAAATGAACTTTTCCCCCCAAAACACATTTCACTTAATTGCACAGGCTCTGCCTTAAAAAGGAGGCAGCTAACATTTGTTCAGTGATTGCTCCCATTAGACACAGGTGGTGGTGTTTATGAGGACAGGGATGGAGATCAGTTGTCATGATTACGTAAACAGCAACACCCATGGACACTTTAAAAAGGAGGCTGGTACTTGGCATCAATTTGTTCTCTCTCTGTACCATGGTATACCTAAAGAAACACTGCATCATCATTGGCGACTGCACAAACCTGGCCTAACAGAAAGAGTATCGGCAGCTAGAAAAGATTGCACCTCATCAACATCTTATTGCATCCATCATAGAATTCAGAGAGAGAGTTCCAGTGTTATGCGCTTCGGATCGGGCCTACCAACAGTGCAGAGCTTTGCTCATGGAATGGCAGCAGCAGGTGTGGTGCATTGCACGCACAGTGGAGGCGATACTCTTGGAGTCAAGGCCTGTGTCAAGGGGGCAGCAATAAGCCACTTCTCTCCTAAAAAAAACATCAGGGGACTTGACTGATATCCTGCAAAAGGTACGAGGAGTGAATCTTTTTGATTATTTGGACATCTGGAAAACAGCTTGTCGGAGAAGACAGAGTGAAGCGTACCACACGTCTTGTCTCATGCCAACGTAAAGCATCCGCAACCATCCATGTGTGGGGTGTGCTTCTATCCAAGAGAATCAGCCTCTTCCACATCTTGCCTAAAAACACAATCCATGAATAAAGAACCGTCCAAATTGTCCTCCACAGCACTTCCACCCACTCGTCCTAAGAGCAGTTTTGGTGATCAACAATGCCTTTCCCAGCATGATGGGCACCAGTGCATAAGTCAAAGTTGATACTTAATGTCCCAGGAAAAAAACATAGAGATTTTGGTGTCCATGCCGAGAAACTCCCCAATCTTCAATCCTATTGACGAACTTGTGTCAATCATTTTAGAGACGGGCTAACAAAACAACAATGTGACAAAATTCAGCATTGATTGTGCAAGAATGGACTGCTATCGTCAGGATTTGTTCCAGAAGTTTATTGAAGCGTGCCAGGGATGAAGTTGCAGGGTGCCTTATAGAGAAGGGTCACACTCTGCAAATATTGACTTGCTGCATTAACCTCATTTGGGGGTGTCCATTTACTAAGGTCCTCGCAATCGCTATTTTGTCGCCGGGTATCCCGAATATTACCGAGTTTCTTTCCCGTTTTCCCCCTAACTTGCCCGCGTTCGCGCCGCTCGGATTGTGGCGCATCGTTGGCCCGGCATGGATGCGAGTGAATCTTGGGGGCGTGGCTGTCGGAAAACCTGACGATTCGGGAAAATTGCGGAATTTTAAAAAAAAAATGTTGTCGCTGTTGCCGCGCTTACGCACCCAGGATAGGATGGTGAACCTCTCCGGCGAAACCCGGCTTGACTCGGGCAGCAGCGACACCTGTGGGACATCGTGTCGCACCTATTTAGTGAATTTTCTTGCCGAAACCCGAATCCTCTGGAGGGGAACGCGGGCTTGATCGCGACAGGACCGGGTTAGTAAATGTGCCCCATTCTTCTGTCAATAAAAGCCTTTTGTTACTCAAATATTATGCACTTGTATTTCTGTATGTGATAAAACTCTACAAACACAATAAAAACCACAGAGGCATCAATCATGTGAAAATATAAATTTGTGTCCATTCTCAAACTTATGCCATGACTGTAAGTAATGTGCCACTATCTCTTCTCTTATAACATCTACTAAATCCTGCTTTTTATTGAAGGGATCATTATTATATACTTGTCAAAAGGATAGGATTTCTACATTCACAGTTCTCAGCTATTTCAAGTACAAAGCAAATTATTTATGTTATATATGTATTCCACAATATTAAGGGTGTACTTCATTCATCCTGCTTAAGCAAAAGCTCTTCACATTGGTTAAAAAACCAGCACAAACCAGAAGAGTAAATGATTTGCATAATCTGCAAGTCCCAAAGGCATCTATCCCATGAAGTCTATAGAAGTCGTTGTCTTTGCTTTTGCAGCACTTACCAGTTTCACAGTTCAAATCTTTACAAACGGTTTTCGTTATCTTTCTTAATATTTCAATGTGTGGTTATTGACATTTATATTTGCAATTAATTGGCTTTTACCTTTTGTCATTTAATACTTTTTCCTATGTCCTTGCGAATGTATAATGCATGATTTATCAATGCAATGTACAACTATATTAATGTATGCATTTCACTATTAACAAGGAATCCACCACCACGTATGAGAACTTGTAAACAAGTGTGTTGCCCCTCAGGCAGATCCGCTCTTACTTTTTAGTTATCCATGCCATGTTTTTACAAAAAAGGAGCCCCTTAGTCTATTTGCTAATTTTTGAGCTCTACATTTCGATATGTAAGTGTCCGTAGTTTACAGTCTTCAGTCCTGGTGGTAGATGTCCTTTTAAAATGTTTAAAAAACCATTTTATTGTCAATAATGAGATCAGTCGATTGTTAGTGTATCAAGATATTATTTGTTACATTTTACCCACTATTTCTCACACAGCAACATTTTATTTTACATTTTGTTTTTAGTTATCATGTGGTCACCCTATTGATCAAGAGAATTGAGGTATGTGGCACATTTTGAACTTGGTTAATAAGGTATATACGTTTAAAACTTCTACAGACTTTTCTGTATAGTTACAGATTTTCGGATAAAAAGACAAGTTACCGTATATACTTGAGTCATGCCCCCAGTATATGCCCAGCAGAGCCCCTGCCCCCCCCCCAGTATTAGCCTGAAGCCCCCCCCCCCAGTATGTACGCTTGTTCACCCCTGCCCCCCAGTATGTAGCCTGCAGACCCCTGCCCACAGTAACTAGCCAGCACCCACCCCCTGCCCCCCAGTAATATGCCGGAGACCCTGCCCCTAGTATATAGCCTCCAGCCCCTGCCCCCAGTGCCTATATAGGCCTCCGCCCCTGCCCCCAGTATATCAGCCTCCAAGCCCCTGCCCCCCCGTATATAGCCAGCAGCCCCTGGGCCCCCAGAATAAAGCCACAAGTCCCTGCCGACAGTATAATGCCATTCCAAGCCCCAGCATAGCCCGCAGAGCCTCCCTTTCCCCTAGTATGTACGCATCTCCCCTGCTTCCCCATATATAGGCCTGCGCCCCTGGCCCCCAGTACATATCCTGTAGCCCCTGCCCCCCAGTATATAGCCTGAAGGCCCTGCTACAGTATATAGCCAGCATCCCATGCCCCTAGTGTATAGCCATCCCCTGCCCCAGTATATAGCAAGCATATGCCCCTGTCCCATATATAGCCTGCAGCCCCTGCTCCCCAGTATATACCCTGCAGCCCCTCCCCCCAGTATATAGCCTGCAGCCCCTGCTCCCAGTATACTCCTGGCGCCCCTGCCCCCAGTTAAAAGTCTGCTTCCCTTGCCCCTAGTACATAGCCAGCAGCTACTGCCCCCCAGTATATAGCCTGTAGCCCCTGCCCCTGGTTTACCCAGCCCATAGAAAAAAAAAGTGTACTCACCGCTCGCAGACATTATAGTGTGTGCTGATGTCACCAAGCGTCTGACATCATGATACCAGCGATGGAGCTGATACCAGAGCATTGATGTATAGAAGAGGACCTGCCAGAGGGGCGTCAGAAGGAAATTTACCATCAAACAAGCATGATAAACCAGGGGCACTTACTTAAAATCCAGGACCATGACTGTGGTAATCTTGTATTTGTTTATCCACGGCCTCCTTCCTTCTAAAATTATTTTTAAAATTACGCTAATAAGCCTGAGGGTCCCCTCAGTGTTGCAGATTCACAGGCTGTTACAATGAGTAGAACAGATCTCCCCCTCCTCTGCTCTTGGCCTCCTCCCTCTGCCTGTATAATCTAAATACAGCAGAATATGCAGGTGGAGGGGAGACCTGCTCTGCTGATCGTAAAAGAGCCTGTGAAGCTACAGCACTGAGGAGCTCTGCTAACACTCAACAGAGCCCTTCAGACTCATTAGCATATTATCAACTGATTTTAGAAGAAAGAGGCCATAGATAACAATATTAAGAATATTTCATAGTCACAATGTATCTCGCTTGCTTTTGATAGTAGATTTCCCTAAAGGGTACCTGTCACCAGGGACCTCATTTCATTAAAGACAGTTGCAAAAGCCCTTACACCTGCATTCAAATATACCTTCCCCTTTCTCTGAGCATTTTATTACAATATAACTGTCATTTACTCAATCCTCCTCAGCCTCACCCCTCTTTTCTGCTCATTTAGAACCCTCCCCCTCCACTGATGTCAGCTCATGGGATGGTGAGCTCTGTCCTTGTGTGACTGAAGAAGGCTGGAGGGAGCACATTTGAGCGTTTTTTTTTAAATGCATCTAAACCAAAGCCCCACCCATGACTCGCCGAAAGGGTCCTGTCAAGGAGCCTGGAAAGTTAATGTTAGTAATGAAACTTTTCTCTGAGACGACAAGTGCAGCTGTAATGGCCTTTGAAACCTGTGTTTTGTGAAAACAGAAACTAGCCTTGTTATCACATATCACAGATGAGACTTCATTCCATGGGCTGAATTCCAAAAGAATATTTTAGATGGACTTTGAGGATTCATCTTCTGTTTTTGTAGCGGTTTCACACACAGATACAATAATTTTTCAATGCTGAAATTGCAGCAAGATACCTCATGTCATGATCCTTCCGCCCACTGAAAAACATGGGAGCAAATGGACCTTGTGTTTAGACAGTTTGATAAATATGGTCCAAAGTGTATGCTGATGTATATGAACAAAAAAATTGATGAAATATTGTTGCAGTAATTTTTTTTCTACATAGCCTAACTGTGAGTTATACAAGCCGTTTCCTGGAATGGGTTGGCCTGCGACAGAATGTCAAACCACGTGTGACGGGACAATGGTAAACCTACCAAAATGATGTCTTCGATGCGCAGACATCTGTAAGTTATATTTAATAACAATACTTATTTTGATACATACAGTACATTATATACTGCAGCTGGATGTTTATTTTTATTGTTTATTAGATGTTTACCAGTTTAACAATGCTAAATAACAGACACACATTGGATCCCTAACAGTCCTGTAAATTTGACATCTGTTTTCATGACCAGGCCTAAAAAGGCTTTTAACCCCTTAACGACATGCGACATATCTATATGTTAGACGTCGGTTCTGGGTGTTTTGAGAGGTGCACGGGCTGAGCTCTCTCCATACACAGTGAGTGTTTGCTGGTCTTATATAGACCCGAAGCTGTATAGCATCTATCAAAATATAAAACGGTTATTCCCATAACATTAATCCATAACAGAAAATAGCACTTAAAGTAGAAAATGCAGCTTTTTTGCTATTTTCACACATAAAATGTAATAAAATGGGATCAAAGGCTCTACAGTCCAAATGGTGGCAATGAAATGTAATCTTCTCTCACCAAACATTACACCTTACAGAGCTCTGTACACTGAACTATGAAAAAGCTATTAGCGCTAGAACAGGGCAAAATAAGATTTTTTTTTTGTACAGGAAGTTTTAATTTTCTTAAATGTATGAAGACATTATAAAACCAATATAAATTTGGTATCCCCAAGATTGTACAGACCCAAGAATAAGGAGACAAGTCATTTGGTGCACACAGAGAAACTGTGGCGGCAGATGTTTAAATCAGAGCTGGACTGGGTGAGCAGCTCTTATTACCCCTGCTTGGGATGTGATACCAAATTTATAAGGTTTTAAAAATATTTAAACAGTTTGTAAACAAATCTAATTTTCGCCATATTACTGACTCCAGTCAATTTTTCATGCTTCTTTTTATGACCTGTAAGATGTCATTTTTTGTGAACGAGTTTTCATTTTACCATTATGGGGACTGTACAACATTTTTAATCCTTTTTAACCATTTAATTTTTTTTTTTAGGTGAGCAGTGGCAACATTTTGGTGCCATTTACATAGTATCAAACAGCTCTGATTACTTTCTGTGATTATAATTGCTTGTGCATCTTTGTTGTACATCACATGGCCATAGACAGATTTCTCTCCTGAAGTAAAATAGCAGATTCCATAGAATGACAGCAAGCAGATGTCTAGAAAAGCAGAGGAATTGAGTCCAGATAGTATCTTGGAAAATTATATAACTTTTCATTACATAAACCATATCATTATTTGCTGAAATCGGACAACCCCTTTACCCCTTCCCGTATGTGTCCCGGTGCATGGAGAGGGCTCGCGGCCGAGCCCTCTCACATAGCCGGTAAGTCTTTGCTGCATATTGGCGCCAAAGATGGCAAAATAAAAAAATATTTTGTACAGGAGGTTTTATTTTTTTAAATGTATAAACATTACAAAACTATACAAATTTGGTATCCACGTGATCGTACCGACCCAAAGATAAAGTAGCCATGTCATTTGGGACCAGAGTGAAAGCTGTAAAATCCAAGCCCACAAGAAAACGTCGCAAATTAGTTTTTCACCATTTTCACTGCATTTGGAATTTTTTTCCCGCTTCCCAGTACACGCCATGATATTAAATACCGTCACTATAAAGTGCATTGTTACGCGAAAATAAGCCTTAACACACGCTCTTATGTGGAAAAATAAAAAAAAATATTGATTTTTGAAGTTGGTGAGTGAAAAATGGAAGTGAAAAAAACTAAAAAAGGCCAGTCGTTAAGGGGTTGAATGTTTTAACATCTGCAGCAAATACTTAAAATGTTCTATGACACTGCGATTGCTAGTATGCTTTGCTGAGAGGTCAATATGGTGAATAACTCCGCTCATTCCAAGAAACACCTTATCTGTGATCAGAAAAGTAGCATAATGACTGATACGATCAGATCAGAGCCGGACTGTACATTCAAATTTCTTCCTTCCATAAACTATTGAACAAGGAATATTAGTTCGAAGAATCCCTTGTGTCTGTATATGTAATAGTTGTAAGTACAATCAATTTTGTACAGGGGGAAAAAAGTTGCATTGTAAAAAAAAAAAAAAGTCACAATATTAGGATAGATACTAGCAGGCCTACTCGTTTCATACTTATGATGCTTATGGTAAAGGCCTGTAGGAATATACTCACTGGTGCATTTTATGGTTTTACATTGTGACCCATCTCGAGAAATGACTGCATGTTTTTGCGATTTTTTTAGCATGTAAATCTATTTTTCCCTAGGCAAATCAAACATACTGAAAATTGTAATGAGTGTTTCACACAAGGATTATTCTTATTAGCATTGGTGGAGCAGACTTATTATTTTTCCCATGGTCTATAACAATAATTGAAATATTGTTATTTTTATACCATATAGATATTTTTCGCTACATGTGAATGGAATATAATACACCATTTCACTTACATTAGGTTTGGAATATTCTTTTCATTTACAGAAAATTAAAATTAGAAATCAGATCAAGTACAGGACTAAATGCAATGATCAGGTAATTTCCAACATTTTATATTGTCTATTTGTATAATCTAGTGAATAATAAAGGTTTTGTGTGTTGGTTGGGGGGGTGAGTGCTCTTTGTTTAACTACTATTTCTTGGCTAGATTGCAGAACAGCATCTCCCTGGAGACTATTCCTTATTGTTCACAGGATATGGGATAAATGTGCTTACTATTTATTTGATGGCAGGGGCAAACTAGGAGGCAGGGCCCCATAGCAGACTTCTGAATGGGGCCCCCCTGCCCCTCAGAAATATAAACACATGCACACCATTTATGCACGATATATACATTTACAACTTACCCAGATCCGTCCCAGTAGCTGCCGACCACATGCGGGAAGTACACACGCAGAAATTAGAGATGGGAGATCTCTAGTCCTATCTTTCTGCTGTCCTCTCCCCAACATTTCTATCTGAACTGCAAATTTGTATGCCGTGTACGTGAAGTGGTGCACTGTTAGGTACATATTATACTGTACAACTGCAGCATAATTCTATCAATGGCACAACTTCTCCATTTTTTAGTGTGTCAAGTGAGATGCCACGGCGCCCTTACACTTTGGGCCCCCTAGCAGCTGCTATGGCTGCTACCACTGTAGTTATGCTGCTGTATGATGGTTTATAACCATTGGACCAGAATCTCCCGGAATTAATGGAGTTCTGTCTGAGCATTCACACCACACTTCACTCACATGACCAGCTCCTGTTTCCATGAACGCTAGGGGTCCTTTCATTCAGACCCTCAGCATCAGACACATGTGAAGCTCCAAAGACATTTTATTTAGTGCAAGTCGGAGAGAAAACTGGCACAAACCCTTTAAAAAGAAGCTGTCAGGCAAAATAACCCCCTAAACTAAATATATTTTCAAAAACTGCCTTTAGAAAGCATTGTCTCTATCCCTTAATTTTCCCTCTATATCTGTAAAGTTAAGCAATGAGGTCCTAAAGCTGTATGCAAATGAACTGTGAGATGTCCAATGAGTCATTATATTCAAGCTGTGCAGCTTATTCATGAGTGGGAGGTACAGCCACACCCCCAGTGCTTGACTGACAGCACTTATAAGGTGTGAGGTATAATGTTGTAAAGGCTCCTCCATGTGCTTCCTGGTTTTGGCGGCCACAACCCCTGCAGCCTGTGAGCAGGGGGAGTAGAGGGGAGGGGTACAAGGGGTGACATCACTGCCTCTGACCATGTTACCAACCTCATTAACATAATAAAGAAAAAGTATTTTGCAATGACGGGATGCATCCTGTGAGTTCTCCAACAGGTAGTAGTGACAGAAATAGTGACAGACCTGATGACAGGTGTCCTTTAACAAATATGGCCCTGTAGTGTTTTATTAATAATGTTATGCAACAGCTAAGATGTGCATTTGGAGGTTCGCCAGCATCTGCCGCTTGTTCTGTTGGGGTTATGCAACAGCTGCGCATGTATCAATGTCTGGAGCATGTACTGTGGGTACTGCAGAGGTTGATGCATATATTGGGGGGTTATGCAGTGCCTGGCCATATATTGGGGTTTCTGCAATGGCTGGTGTGTATATTGGGGGTGTATTGGGGGGGGTTCTTCACCGACTGTTGCATGTACTGAGGGTTCTGTAGCAGCTGGCACTTGTATTGGGGGTTTTCGCGTTTCTGGTGCGTGTATTGGGGGTGGCTGGCACATGTATTGGGTTCTGTTGCTCATGTCCTGCTTTTCAGTGACTTTAGTTAATTAAAGCAACAAGTCCAGAGATTTAACCCTTAGCCTGCTTTCTTGCAGCTAATGGATCTCAGAGAAGCAGTGACTAGTCAGTGATGAGAGACATGGCCCATACACTGATACTCAGCAGGAGTTGACATATACTGCTAGGTCCTCACACCATTAAGTGTTTCCATCATGTTCTTCCATTATGGAGAATAGCAGAGACCAGCAGTAGATGGAAGTCTCTCCCTAATACCATTTTCATAGATTTACACACAGAGCGTTAACTTCTACCGTGCTTATGACAGACAAACATATGCACAATCTGCATTGTTTTTTACAGCTATTAAAGGAAATCTAACCATTTGTTTTTTAGGTATATATTTATTTGGTTTGTTTTTTTATTTTTACACCCCTAGGATACTTGAACCCTAGGTGTCTACATATCCTAACATATACTGCACTACATGCAGTACATAAGCTGAGTTTTTAGTACAAAAAATGTGCTGGAAAACTCAATCTCGGCTTGTACTCGGGTAAAAAAAAAGTCACGATCACCTTTCCGCTGCCCCCAGGTCCTCTTCCTACTTTCACGAACCTGCCGCTCCAGAAGTAAGAACAGTACCTGTTGGGGCAGCGGAAAGGTAAGTTTCGACTTTATTTTTTAAGAGATAGGCATACTAGGGGCTAGCTATAAAGGGGGATTGACTGGCTATACATGGGGGCTGGCTGGATGGCCATATACTATGGTCTGGCTGGGGGAATGGACTGGTCATACACTGGGGGTTTGGCTGGCTGTATACTAGGGGGCATGGACTGGCCATCTATATACTGGGGGGGGGGGCAGGAAGCCAGCTAGCTACAACTTGGAGGGCATAGGGTAGCTGGTTCTATACTGGGGGCAGGAGACAGGCTTAGCTATATACTGGGGGTAGGAGACTGGCTAGCTATATACTGGGGGCAGAATTAATATCTAACAGTTCAAATCAACCCCCTTTCCTTAGAACTGATATAAAAAGAAATAAATAAATACAATCATAAACATGTTAGGTATCGTCACGTCCCAAAGTATAAGTGGTTATTCCTGACGGTGAACCTCATAGCGCAAATAGACCCCAAAGTCGAGTCGCTACTTTTTTGCCATTTTCCAACACATAAAAATTTTAATATAAAGTGATGAAAAGGTATTACAGCCCCCATATTGGTAGCAATGAAAACTTATCTCATTGTGTAAAAAATGGACACCCGTATACAGCTCCATACACTGAAGTGTGAAAGGTTGTTGGCCTCAAAATGTGATAAAAGAATTTTTTTTTGTACAATATTTTTAAATGTAATCGATATGAGAGTGAGATGACTGGCACCACCTAGACACAGTACAAATCCACAGTCCACGTCCGACAGGCACAACCACACGTCGGGACCGGCAAGAGGAATCCTGCTACGGGGTGCACATCCAGGCTTCACAAGAGGCACAGTATCAACATCCGAAGAAGATAAAAGAAGATGGCACTCACCGATCTAAAGCAGTGGAAACTTTTATTCAGGAAGGAGTCAGGACAGGGGTGATGCACGCCACGGAAGGCGACGGGCCGTTTCGCGCTGGGAAGCGCTTCTCAACCTCGGACATCGCGAGATCTCGGGACGCAGGTAATATACCCCCCCGAGCGCGCGTTGTCCTGGCAACGAGACACACACAGGGAGTGCACAATATCATAGATACAAATACGGCAGTATAACAAATATGTAGCGGTGTCCAGTAACAAGCATGATACATGGTTAAAAACAGACCGCCACATGGCGGCTTCAATTGTGCAACATACATATGTTCATAGGCACTGAGCTCAAATTGGCTATCAACTGAAGATAGGATGAGAAGAGCATGAGAGAGGAAGAAGAGGGGATAAAGACAGGCATGGCAGAGTGCGAGGTAAAGAAGAGGAGGGAGAGACTTACTACTGAATAACATGGACAGAACCATAGTAATTAGGTGGGAGCACATCAGGAGAAATACAATATGGGTATATATGGTATTACCGGACGAATTTATAAGAAGACACTCAAGTCATTCCTATCGTTCAAACCCATTGGTCCCAGTGCATTATATTTGATAATGAGTCTGGCTTCCAGACGAAGTAGGGCTTTAGAACGATCGCCCCCTTGGGGGTCGATGTCCACTTTCTCCAAACCAGCAAATTTTAGGGTTCTAAATTCCCCCCATGGCTGTCTTTGACATGATTAATGAAACGGGGCCCTTTCCCTGTCTGGATGGAGTAACAGTGTTCCCGGAATCTAAATAATATGTTCCGGATGGTCTTACCAATATAAAAGAAGCCACAGGAGCACAGGACTACGTAAACTACAAGGTGGACCGGCAGTTTGATAAAAGACTTGACGTAGCAACTTGTCGCCTAACCTCACCAGTTTGGTTTGCAAGTTGTGTCGGCAAAAATTGCAAGACCCACATTTGAAATTCCCACTGGGATACAATTTTTAACCAATTTGGATTAGATGTAGAGAAATAACTAGAAACGATGATTTCTAATGGACGGACTACGTCTAAATGTAACTAGGGGTCTATTAGAGACGACCTCAGCTAGTTGGTCATCTCTCTCTAGGATCTTCCAATTTTTATTAATGGCTGTGCGTATTGCCCGTTCATGTGGGCTGTAGGCGAACGAAAAGGCCATACGTCCCTTACTTCTATTCTTGTAACTTCTGGTTCTATCCGGGGGAGTGAGTAGGAGTGCCACAGTGGACATTACGTGCCTTAACCAAGGCTTTTTCTAGAATGTAAGTAGGATACCCTCTCTCAATCAGACGTTGTTTCAACCAAGGCGCTCACCTCGAAGCGGTCAGGATCACTATTTAACCTCTTTAGCCGGAAACTGGCTGTAAGGTAACCCCTTCCTTAGTGTGATGTGGTTGATGGCTGTCAAATGTAGCATGGCATTGGTGGCAGTAGGCTTTCTAAAAGCAGTATGATGAGACGATCATCCTCACTATAACCTGGACGTCGAGGATTCTAAGTCTTACCCCCGAACCTGCGGTAAACCGCATGTCATTGCGTTCGTTCATTCAGGAAGAGAACAATTAAAGAACCTCGTTTTCGTTACCTGCCCATACCATAAAGATGTCATCCACGTATCGTAAAAATGTAACGATATGTTTGACGAACGGGTTCGAAGTGGAAAAATATATCTGTTTTCGAACACGGCTAAAAAAATATTGGCGAATGTGCAGGCAAACAGGGTGCCCATCGCCGTACCGGTATTTTGAATGAACCACTTCCCCGTCACCAAAACGCGTTGTGTTTTAATACGAAGTTGCCCCCTCACAGACAAATTGGATATAACTCTCGTTCTTCTGGGCGTTAATGAGGACGAACGAACGCTATCGACACCCAGGTCCTGGGGGATCCGGTGTGTAGAGGCTTTCGACGTCAATAGACAACCAGATTGTAATTCTCTTGCCAGCTAATGGATTTGAGAGCAGTAAGAAAAGCATTAGTATCCTTGAGTAGGAGGGAATGTCGGTGAGTAGGGGGCGTACAACCAATCAATAATTTCGATAATGGTTCCGTGAGAGATCCAATACCCGCTACTATGGGGCGGCCGGGGGGATCTACCAATTTTTATGAACTTTGGGAGAAAATACCATACTGGATGTCTGGGATGGGGAGGAAGTAGTTTAACGGCCTTCTCTCCGAGAGAATTTTATTTTCTACACTCCACCTTAGAAGAGTACGCATTCTGTCCAGGAATTTACAAGTGGGGTTCTGATCTATCTGGTGTAGGTGTTCGTGTCACCTAATTGCCTCATGGCTTCTGAAACATAATAGCAACGAGTCATGAGTACCACATTGCCCCCCTTGTCTGCAGGCTTCAACTACGACATCATTGAGGGCTAAGCCAGGTATATTTGTATACTGTCCGTATTTGTATCTATATATTGTGCACTCCCCCTGTGTGTGTCTCGTTGCCAGGACAACGCCCTCGGGGCGGGTATATTACCTTGTCCCGAGATCCGCGATGTCCGAGCTTGAGAGCGCTTCCTAGCGCGAAACGGCCCGTCGCCTTCCGTGGCGTGCTCACCCCTGTCCTGACTCCTTCCTGAATAAAAGTTTCCACTGCTTGAGATCGGTGAGTGCCATCTTCTTTTATCTTCTTCGGATGTTTTTTAAATGTAATAAAACAAAATAATGTTGATAATTTTCATGATCATACAGACCCAAACAATAAAGGGGAGGTGTCATTTTGACCGTATAGTGAAAGATGTAAAATAGGGTCCAATAAAAAATGGTGCAAACATTGCCATGGAATATTAAATACCATCACTAGGAAGTATAATTTAAAACAAGCATAATAATTATACACAAATATAAAAGTTATGGTATTTAAAAGTAGGGGTGAAAAATGGAAACACAAAAACGAAAGAGGTCTATGTCTTTAAGGGGTTACTGGCCACGCAATACTTTATCAAATCACATTAAAATTACACACTAATGTTGTCCACCACTAAAAAACCCCACAATAAACTCCTCCTAGTAATTTCGAATAAAAAAGTGCTGCCTAGAAATGGAATATTTTACTTTTCACTATTTCTCTCTTGTGTATCATTCACCTGAAGAGTGTTGCCAGGATATGGAGATATGTACTACAGATTATTCGCCAGTCTGGGATCTGATGCGGTTACCTATGCCAACAAATGTAGTTTCTTTCTGCTACGCTAAGAAAAGGTTTGTGCTTTAGATGTTTAACAGGTAAAATTACATTAATGCTCCTCGGCCTGTCTACCATTAAAAAGAACATTAAACTGTCAAGATGTAAAGTTTTCTAAATTAAAATAAAATCTACCCAATTGCTGAAAGTGTATAAAACTAAAA
>WNYA01004274.1:0-19612 GCA_019512145.1 Engystomops pustulosus | reverse complement strand
ATGGGGCCACAGGAATACATTCGTGATCCAAGTCCAATCCTTAGATGGGACCTTAGCAGTACAGTCATGGTGGGTCAAGTCTGATATTTAGATAGTAATACTGTCACCGTCCACGTCCCATCTCAATATGTTACCAGGACAAAGCATGACTGGAAGCCATGAAATTTAGAAACATTCAAGATACCCCACCAAAATTGTCCCTGACAATTTTACAGATGTCAACACAACAAGTATTGGACCTCTTTCTTGGCTTAATCTCCTATTCCTGTTGAAATAAACCTTCTAAAATTTCCAATTTTGGGGGCAGATATGGGAGATACTTTGTATAGCAGAATTTCTTACTCCACAGCTTCTCCTTATATCTGGTGCAGGAAGTTTTCATCATTGGGAGGCGTCTAGTAGGTCATGATGAACCATCTGTGGTCATAGAGCGGAATCTCATCATCTGTTTACAAGATAGGGGCTGCAGTAAGGAGCACCTTGTATACTGGAAGGGTCAGTTCTGTAATAATTTCGGTATTCCCTCCCCATTCAATTCCCTGATCTTTCTAGTATACTTCTATATACGTTTGCATTGACTCCAGACTGATGGGATTTTATAGCTGTTTTACATGCAATGCTCTCGTGCATAGTTTCGGTATTTTATGACTCGATGAATATGGTCTCGAATATTGGGGATTCCAAGTTGCCGAGACACCATTTCACTTCCTGTCCGGTCACCTCCATGTGTACCATGGTCATATCCACCATATAGCGCTCTACCACTCGCCTCTACTTGGCCACGATTGCCTTAGAAAAGGTTTGACATTGTAGTTGAGCCGGCTGTCATGCAGTTTAAGGTTCTCCTGTCAAGAAGAGACGTCTCCTCCACCTCCGCCCCAGGCATCGTAGCTTTATTAAACATGAACCTATGTGTTGGTATGAGGTTGTGCGGTTATCGCTAGTCATTCTGCATATTCCGAATTGCAGGCTTCGTATCACACTGTGTTGCTGTGTTGGCGGTATTATATGGACACTGTATGGTCTATTGTTGGAGGGTTGTGTGACTGTAATGCACTGTATAGCGGTATTACGTGAGCACAGTAGATGATTGACTGCATTGTGCTTAATATTTGGCGGGATTATGTAGCTAAAAATACCTTTTAACATTGCAACACGATCTGACAACGTATAGGTATATTTTTGGCTTCCTATGACGGTACTCTGGAATTTTGATAGCATTAGTTTTAGGTGTTTTCTGGGTATGGTCATTGTTGGGAGGTGCCAAACATCCCTGGTGTTACGTGTACATGTAAATCTGTCCTCAATGAATACTCCCATAAAGTAGGTCATGGTTTCGTACAAGTAAATAGTCATCAATGGTCTTATTTGTCTTGGTTAGGAGCAAACTGAATTTAGAATGTTATCTCCAACTTTTCCACCAGGGTTTGTAATTATTGGCTTAAGCTAAGAGGTCTTCTCTTGAGTTGCCCCTTCAATGTTCACCAGTGTTCCAATGCCAATGACCCCCTTCCCTTCAAAAGGGGATGAAAAGGCATGTTGAAGATCTTGGTGGCCATACCTACCAGACCTCATATGCGACCTCCCAGGCGGTCCCACAAGGATTGGTAATTGATGGCTTGAGCGTAGAAGAGTTCTTCTCCCAATTTGCTCCTTCAGTATCCACAAGTGTGCCAGTGTAAAGCTTGTATCTTCTTTTGAAAGGGAATGCAAAGGCTTGTTGAAGATCTTGGTGACCATCCCTACTAGACTTCATGTGTGATTTCCCCGGATGTTCCACGAGGATTGGTAATTGGTGGCCTGATCATAGAAGTGGACTTCAACTGAGTTGCCCCTTTAATGTCCACCAGTTTGCCAATGTCAAGGTTGTATCCTCCTCGCAAGGGAATGCAAAGGCACACTGAATATATTGGTAGCCATCCCAACTAGACCTGAGATGGGACTTCCCAGAAGGTCCCACAAGGGTTGGAGATCGATGGCTTGAGCTTAAACTTCAGATGGAACTTCGCAGAAGGTCCCACAATGGGGTTGATGGTTTGAGCTTAGATTTCAGATGGGACTTTCCAGAAGGTCTCACAAGGGTTGGAGATCGATGCCTTGAGCTTAGCTTGACCATGAGAGTTCTCCTTCATGCGTTGCTCCTTCAGTGTCCACCAGTGTGCCAATGTTAAGCCTGTATCCCCCTACGAAAGGGGATGCAAAGACACATTGAAGATCTTGGTGACCATACCTACTAGACTTCTTTAGTAGGTCACCACTCGTTGAATGGTCTTCTCTCCAGTCTGCAATGTTTTTGGACTATTTGCTTTGTAATATGACCAAAGGCTGGCAACACCAAATTTGTTTTTGATGTTGATCGTTGGGTGTGAATAATGTTGCGTAGTGAAGCCTCAGGTCCTGACGGCAATCCTGCCCCGATGCTGCAATTAAACCACTCATCTACCACTTACTTTAATAGATGATCAGCCTTAAAATAGATGGGGGAGTAATTTGCATTTCAATGTATGATGGGAGGGGGCACCTGGCACTGAAATAGACTTCTGCTAGAATTTTTTTTTTTTTTTTTTTCATCCTATACTTATTCCTGTCAAAAAATGAAGCCAGTAAGACCTCATTTAGACACTTTTGCTGTAAATTATATTCATGCAGAGAGAGAACCATAATCACATATAAATATAGGATTAACACTACTTGGCATCTGCATTTTCTGGGTCATGTATCCACCTTCGTAAAATCCCCACTTTTTGGGAGTTGATGTATAATGGAAAGTGGTAATTCACGTAATAATGTCCATGGTGGTCTAGGACCATAATAGGCGCTGCTCCCGTATCCTATGGATTAGTGTCTGTTTAGTTGGGGGCCTGACCATTAGGACCTCCGATGAGATAGGATGTCGTAGGTCATCTTAGGTGTCCCAGAGAGGTAATCGGTGCATCATTCACTACTTTTATGAGAAATTTTTTTTAAAAAAGCCCCCCCCCCCCCGCCCCTTACTTGAGGTCAATGCTACTGAGGCAAGATGCACTTCTCATGCAGTAACTTCTCTGGAGGTCTTGGGCTCTGGAAGGTTTATGTACCGTTCCCTTTGAGCGTAATGTCAGCTCTGTGGTTGGTCTAGTGCCGTGTATTACCATTAGGCCTGTAGACCCTTGACAATTGGTGGCATGGGAGAGGTTAGGGCCAACTACGCTCACTTTTGAGACCATGCTCTAGTGATTTGGTAAAATCCCTGGCCTCATTTCCTACTTATAACCTATCGGTAAGAATAACCCTTTAATAGCCCTTCCAGAAACAAATCTACATTTGGGTCCAACCTTTAGGATGGTTCCAGGTTATAGAAGTTTGTTCCTTGGCTCCTTGAGTTTTTGCCTGTGGCCACCTTGATGTCTTTCCAACCTGAACTGTAGACAACACGAAGGTTCCTAAACTTGATTCCCACCCGTCACACGTGTTACATGGCAGCATAAAAACCTGTCCATGTTGTTCTTCAGGGCGTGGTGAGGGCAAACAGTAATTTGGCTGATTAGGAAATCGCCTTTTGAGAAGAAGAGACCTTCTGCTGGGTATTTCTGGCCGAGCCTGTATAGCCGTACATGTCAGTGCACTTCAAATATCGTATAATCCCTGTGATGTAATAAGGCGTGTTACTGTGTAAACAGAGCCCGAGAGCCATGTGAACCTTGTGTGGATCTCTTCAGTCCTTCAGTCCAAGAAAAAAATCTCAAGGAAAAAAATTACTGGATATGATATAAACTTTATAAGTTGTTTTTTATTTATTTTTTTAAATATAAAAATCTTTCAGAGATCCCCAGATTTATGTCGGCTGGTTTGGAGGATCCAGGACTCATTCATTTCAAAGGCAGGCATGTAATACCACATTTCCCCTACAGTGGCCGCTGTAGTGCATGGACCTGGAATTGTGGGCGATCAGCTGATTATTAGTTTCATAGGACTTAAAAGGATTCAATTCTTTTATAAGAAACAGTCAACCCCTTCTAAGGAATCCATTTTTTGTATGATTCGCAAAATAGCAACTTTTTTTGGGTAGATACATGCTCTAAAGTAGGGAGGGTGTGACAGTGAGCAAAGTATATTCTCCTGGGCTTTGCACATGCACGCTGCTGGATAATGGTCATCTAACCCAGTGGTCCCCAACACTTTTTTTGCCCAAGGACCGGCTGTAGACCTAAATTTTCTCCATGGACCGGTGGGTGGGGGGATGAGTTCTGGTGTCATAGTTTCGTAGCCAAAAATGTATGTTTGCATGACTCGCCATAGTTCCCTGTTGTACCATTTCCTGAAGAAGCACTCCCTCTCACTTATATTGTCCCCTTTCCTGCAGCATGTCCCCTCTCCCATGTCCCCTTTCTTTTAGCTGCCCCTCCCACCCTCTCCTTCCAATGTCCCCTTTCACAGCCAAACTCTTAAAAAAAAAAAAAAAAAAAAAAATAATCCAATACTCGCCTTCCGCATTTCCCTGCAGCAGTCTTCTCTTCCTTCACGTCCTTTCCGCATCTGTGCATGGCGCTATTGTCAGGAAACACAATGTGATGACATCGTCACATGTGCCGGCAATAGAGCAAGCCCATTGACGTGGAAATGAAGTAAAGGTAGAGAAGACTGCTGCAGGGGAACAGGGAAGGTGAGTATTGTTTTTTTTTTTCTATGTTTTTATAGAGATCTGCCACGGCCCGGAACCAGGTGTTCCATGGCCCGGTCTTGGGCCGTGGACTGGTGGTTGGGGAACACTGATCTAACCGATTTAAAAATTGCCACAACTAATAGGTTGAGGAACTGTTGAGCCATCATATTGGTTCCACTTATTACTAATTCTAATGGGGTCATTCAGCTGACACTGTGAGTATTCACTCTTTAACTGGTATACAGAGATTTGGACTTTGCTGCAACAGGATCACAAGTAGTCAAGTTTCTGATGACCACTGGCCCAGGTGAGATAAGAGTCACGGGTGCGAGTCAACATAGTGTAATGCTAGGAATAGTCATAGACGGGCCAAGGTCAGGGCAGGCAGCTAAAGGTAAGAGTCAGGCCAGGGTCAACACATGGATGCCTTGCTTATAGGCACCACAGGGGCAATTTGTTTATGAAGCATGGCTGACGAATGACTGTTTCGAAACAGAAATTTTAATCACCCCAGATAATCGTGTAATAGATCCGCCTCCCGCCGATGGTAAAGCTAATGCGTTAATGGATCTCTCCTTAAAAAAAAAAAAACATGTTTGTTTTTAGCTCAGCCTTGAGAGGTGACATTTTCTGATTGGTTTGGATGGAAACTCTCAATTCACATCCTTCCAGCTTTTACTATTCCAATTTGTCTGGTTATTATCGCTAATTAGGCAAAGAAAGCCTTTGTCTGAAATCAGCCAGTTTTCCTCGCACGCGGTAGACATTGCCGAGTAATGTGACGGGAGGATGTAGGGTGTTAAAGGGAAAACAACATCTTGGATGTAGAGGTTGTATGTTCATCCTAGATCAACCACACTGGATAGCTGCTTCTTACCATAGCATATTGGCTTCACGTCGTGTGGCCGGGCACACTGTCCACCTCATTGTCCTCTTGTCACCTTCTTGATATCAAAACCAACCTCCTCTTTCCAGGGCTTCCAATTTTTTGTATTTTCTTTTATGCCACCTTTTTGTCCTGAATGGTCTATAGGTCATGGGGGGGGGGGGGGGGGGTCGGAGTTATAATCGCAGCTGCCATATAGGTCCTAGGGTGTTTAATGTAGACCTTATCTTCTGGAAACCAACTGCGACTAAGCGATGTTATCTAGACCAGTTATGATTAAGGTTTGACCCTTTGCTTCTCAGTGGACATTGTTGGCTTCACAACAGAAGTTCGATTAGGCGTTGACCACATATGTTCTCCTTCTCCTCCGGTAGGCCTCCTGCTTTCACCATTACAAGGGAAGTGTTGGTTTGGTTTAGTCTTACCATGACAACATCAATCTCCTTTCCACTTACATTTTTAGGCAACCCTGTAAGCATCGAGAATATTGGGTTGAATGGAACGAGATTTGGCCCACCAAGACTTAGAGCTGGGGTGCATGTTACCCATCCAGGATGCTTGTGACGATTTGGTGATACAGATCTGCATACTGCTCCGGTGCATGTGTACTTAAATGGACTACGCTTGCTCAGGATTAGTAAGGTGTACCTACCTCTGCTTCGGATTTCTCCGTTTCTCAGGAGCTGGTCAGTATTTGGACTACACCCCACGTTCATCGGATATGAATGACTTGTGATGTCATGTCTCGCGTGAGTCACTCGGTGTATTGACAATATGAATATTGGTTCAATGTACAGGACCCCCCCCACCACCTCCACCTCCAGTGTGTGGGTGATAACACAATACTTGCCGCTCTTGTATGTTCTCCTGACGTCACCGAGAAGAGATTCTTCAGATCCAGGTTATTTCACTTTGAAGGGCTGATGATTGCACCTTCCTACCCATTTATATGTAGATGGTGTATCACATCAGATAACCAGGCTTGGTTTTTATGAGCTCAGGTGTAGTGTTCTGATGTTCTCTCCAGCTTGTGATTCATCGCTGAGAAGTATTGCCGGCGACGTAACCTTCTTGTCGTTCTAGATACTTGCTTGTTACGTAACTGCAACCAGCAATTATACAGTATCGAGAAGACATTCGAGGAAAGACTTTTCGTGAATGGCTAATGTTCTCCATAAAACGAGCACATCGATGCATCTGGTCCTCAGATATAGAGTCCAGGTCCTGCAGTGGAGACTTATTCAACAAAATAGGCCATTTAAGGTCAAAAGACCACCCCGTTTGCTAGTTGATGTACACTGCTTCCATCTACGAAGGATAGGGCTTCAACATCTCCAGTGGTGGGGACAAGGAACCTTATGTGATTGTTACAAGGAGACTAGACTTTCTGGAATGCCCCAGTTGATCGAAATTGGAAACCCCCCTATAAAGGAGTTTTGTACCCATTTTTATTAGGGAATTAAGAATAGGGTTCTATGTTTAGGGTGCCCTTTCTTGACTCATGTCAACAGTGTTTCTTGCCCTGCAGGTTCTTCCCCCTTCAATTTCTTGTCTAGGGACTATTCTAAAAAGTAGGGTCTGTCCTGAACACAAAACCACTTTTAAGGCTTATTCCAAATGTTTCTTTTTGGTCTTGGTAGATTCGAAGTCCAAAGTATCCAACTCCAGTGAAGGGTTGGTTTTAAGCGTTTGAACGAGAGGGAGACCCCTCCAAATTCCAGTGATTGGAGACCTCTGTGGGCGGTGCTGAAGGCTCCATTCTCTGTATGGTGGCTGTGGTACTCAAGTTCCCTGGCTCCATGTTGACTAATCTGGCTCCATCATTGTTGGGTCTGGTGGTTGGACCCCACTGCTGACCTGACGATAGGTCATCCTTTTGAAAACTGAGTGGGTACTAGAAATCCCTTTCCCCCATTTTGCTTCTTCTTAGTCCAGGTCCATAGGACAGAGCCTTGATCTGTGACTACAACTGATCTTCCCTCATCACTGAGGTAGTCTTGGACACGCCCCCTGGCTCCTCATTAGTTCAGGCAGCAGTCCAATTACTACTTTAAGGACATAAAAAAAGAGGAAAATTTGTAAAAAAAAAAAAATCATAATCAATCTTAATAGTCCAAAATCTATATTTGTTGACTCCACTATTTGAAATTGCTTTAAATAATATCTCTGTCTTATCTTTTTGGTACAGTGACACCTTTGTGATATTTTTTCCTCTGTTTTTCTGATAAGAAATCATGAAAGTGTCACGACCCGCATTCCTGACCGTCGTATCGGGAGGCGCAGGCTACACCCATTACTCACACCCTCCTTCATGCAAAAGTTTGTATAAGTTTCAGGAAGGCTGATCAAACATTGCCAAAACGGTATTGGGTTGTGCCTGGTATTACAATCCAGCCCCATTATATATTGCAGTACCACATACGACCTGTGAACACGTGTGGTGCTGTTTTTGAGATGAGGCAGCCTTGTTTCTATAAATATTTACTTCCCCTTTAAAGTGGTTGAACATTGTGATATTATGTATACACTTCACCTTTAAAAGTGTTTTCCCCGCATGCCCTTTAAACCAGTGATGATCCAAGATAATGTTCAACTGTGGTGGGGGTGGTCACAGTTGGCCTGACGGTGTACCCCAATATTAGAGGCAATTTTGTAGAATTACTAGGTTGGCTGCGCTCCTGTAGAACAGTTCATAAAAAATGGGACTGAGGACCTCCATTCTCATGATCAATGATGGTCCCAAAGGACCTGAGCTCCACTCATCTTCTTGGTTCTCTTGGTGGGGGACCTCTTCAAGTGGAATTGACTTGATACCACCACAATGGAGTCCATGGAGTTCTCCATTCTAGACCCTCCTCCATCTCCTCACCATCTTCTGGACAGATTTCTGATTGTATTTCTGACCTTTTATCGTGAACTTCCTGGTATGAAAAAACCTTCTCTAGTAAACCAGAATGACCAAATTCTTCACATTTTGATGGTCATAAATTCTTCTTTCGGGAATGTTGTCCTGTCTAGCACAAAAAGTTGTTTTGTCTTATGCTTTTTTTTTTTTTTTTTTTGTTATTTATAACATTTTTATTATATTTTTTGTAATTTTGCTCTTTCTCCTCCAAATCTGGTCATGTGCAACTGTCCTGCATGGTCAACCGGATCAGAAGATGACTTCCTGTAGAACCTAAAGAACCTATCCTGGTTGTAGCCCGGGGACGGACGGTAATCCCTAAGCCAGTTAAGGGGAATCTGACAGAAGATGCTAATTATACTGCCGCTCGGGAGCTGCTACCCCCTCCCCCCTCCCCATGGTCATTACTAAATCTCCAAGTCCGGGAACCTCTGTAAACTTTGACCTATATGTCGGGGATATCCACGGCTTGGCTTGGAGGAGGCCGGATCTACAAGCTTTGGATGTTCAGACGCGCTCTTGGATTTGGAGTGTTAATGGTTAAAAAAATTAAAAATAGCATTTCCCAATCGTGAATGGCAGCTCGCCCTGTCCTGGTGACCGGCGCACCTGTTAGTTTGGCGCATGTATCAAGCCTCCATATGTTTGGTACCAGGAAGCCAATGCTGGGACAATTCCCATGTCGCCTGCTGTGGTATTAATGTCCTCGCGTCCGTCATTCATCAGAAGTGGCTGATTTCTTAAAGGGGACATGTTGGCAGCAGGTGTGACCATGCAAAATGGGTATTGTCCCGGATGAGATGTGTAATCATATCTTTTGTGTACGTTGTTAGTAGCCACAGGACTGTGAAATATGGACTGTAGCGTGTGTGTCCTCACACTGCTGCGCTCTTGGCTTTCAGAGCACAGCAGTGTGAGGACACACTCCAATGTACACGGATGTAGAAGGATGGCAGTAGTGGAACATGTTCACTCCATTATAAAGCTGCAGTCTACTGAAGGGGGGAGGGGGAGAATCGGATAATCTCTCCAACACACCCTGCTGAGTTTGCTGAAAGATCTGAACACATAGCTGGACATTTTCAGCATTATTGACCACACTGACTGGAGCCTGTGTTGGGTAGTAGTCTCAGTCAAGGGTGTAAACATACCTCTCTATATGTAAGTAGCAGCAGGACTGTGGAATATGGAGTTATAGGGCATGTCTCAGTGGTTAGTACTACAGCCTTGCAGCGCTGGGGACCTGGTTCCAAGTTTCAAGTCCCAGGGTCGACATCTACAAAGAATTTGTATGTTCTCTTCATGTTTGTGTGGATTTCCTCCGGGTCCTCCGGTTTCCTCCCACAGTCCAAAACATACTGATAGGTTGATTAGATTGTGAGCCCCATTGTGGACAGGGAGTGATTCGGCAAATTCTGTGCAGCGCTGTGCAATCTGTGTGCGCTATTTAAATAAAGGAATTATTATTAGTTCAATGAGGGGGGGGGGTTGTCCTCACACTGCTGTGCTCTTAGCTCTGTGCATTAAACATATCCTCATCCCCCTCTGCTCTGAGTAAAAGCTGTAGCTTTTTTTCACTACAGTCCCATTTCCCAACTCCCAGCACCCCCCCTATTCTGTAGATCAGAGATAAGTTCCTATTTTGGCACAACCCCAGTTCCTTTAAGAGCGATATTTCAGTTTCTGCTGCATCTGGTATATATTGTCCTCCTCGCTGCCTCTTGCTCTGTGTGTCGCTGGCTCCTTATCAAAAAAATGATCTCATTCTGATCTAACACACGTCGGCTCCGCTTCTCAGCGCACGGTTTTTGGAATGTGCCCTACATAAAAATGGATCAGATATCCTAAAAATTAGGTAATATGGCTTCTTATTGGTTTTGTGTGACCTTGTAAGGACGTCTGGGCATCTGTGATGTGAACTTTCAGCTCAACATCAGGAAGGTGACGACTAAGAATAAAGCTGCAGATTTTTGTATGGGCTAAATACGCCGCATGTTTTGTATCTCTGCATCCTTGTGCCCAATAATCATATCCAGTCACTTTTAACTTCCTGTCTCGAGGTTCCGGAACAGGAAGTAGCTGTCGGATAACTATGGGGGTCTGTGGTGGGGGTCTTCTGGTTTTGGTTTAGTTGTGGGCAAGCAGAATATTGAAATTTAAGCCTAAAATTTCCACCAAAAGTCATGTAAAATATGGTGTAATACATTGATGACGTCTATTATAGAGGAAGTAGCCATCTTCTTCCCCTATAGATGTTTCATAGTCTACCGTCCCAGTGTAAGGGTCCAGTGTCGTGCACCTGCAAAAACAAGGAAAAAACGGAGTTACGACGTCCATTGGTGACCTCTATTATGGAATAGGTAGCTAGCTGCTTTTCCATTGTTTTAAAACTATTTGGCCACTTGTTTAAGGCCCCTTTCACACTGACGTTGTATAACTGTATAACTGGCCGGATATACATCCCCGATAGACGCCTATGGATAGATCTTTTTCCGTGTTTACGGCCGGATGCACCGTGCTTCGCTATGGAACGTGCGGCTTCATGATCCCCCGAGCCACGGCCGGGACGAGCATACGGCAGTGGGAAAGGGTCTGAAGGGTAAGGACATAACCATCCATTGGGATTTGTACATAGACTTGGGGAAAAAAATTTTAAAAAAATTGTGATGTTTGTTACAAGGAAGTAGCTTCTTCGCCTTCATGAGGTCCAGTAGAAGTTGTCGTAGTCTTTGGGTAAGGAACCTGGATCAAAAGCTGTATGCACTGGAGCGCGATGTCAATCACGAGGAAGGTAGCGAACTTCTTCTCTGATATGTGTTCCAGCAGTCTTTGGTTGAGGTGGCGTGGACCTGAAAAACATCATGTGAAAAAACGGTAAGGGAATGGTAGTTCATTGGTGACTTCCACTTTAGGTACCATAGGTAGCTTCTTCTACACAGGTGGACCTTAAAGGTTAAAGCATGAAAAACTGGAAGGAAAGTCCAGTTTGTTGGTGGGTGAGGAAGGCAGCTAGCTTCTTCTCCTACGTGTGTTTTTAGCAGAGATCAACAGTCTTGGGCTGAGGATGTATGACCAAACGTGGTATAAAGGTAACAGACTGCAATCTCAATGCCAGGAAGCTGCTGCCAAGCCGGATAAGATTGCTCGGTGTGTCATAGATAAAGCAAGTGCTTGCTTTGGGTAGGTAGACCCATAGACTAATGTAGAGAGGGTATTTTTGATGGGGTCCCCTTACAATTGGCTGCCAGACCCGATGTCCGAAACCATATCTCAGTCAAGCGCTGAAGGTCCAGTTTTAGTATTTCCACCAAGTTAATCAGTTCCAGAGTTTCCTTTCCAGCCTTGGGCCTAGCATAATTTGGGAAAAGAACTTAGTCATTGCTATTTCACTCTCCTACTCAACTTGTAATAGTACAGGGCCACAGTGTTTCTTAAAGGGCACCACTCAGCAGATATGACCTTGCTTGAAACACTGCATGGTCAAAACTGCTGCAATTCGGAAGCCCTTCCAGAAGAAGTCCACCTAAAGAGTCACCTTCACGGACTTTTATGGACTGTTCATTGCAGTTATATAACCTGTTCATCATGTGATCGTCATCCGGGGTGACCTTCCAATGTTCCCTGGGTGCATCCAGCGAAGATCCGAGAACAAAGCACAACAGTTCTTATGTTTGTAGTAATAGCACAATGACACCACCACCGGAGAGCTCAGGGTATTATGACTCTCTAATGGATCTCTCGTGATGTAATACCACGATGGAGAAGGTTAGCTCATAGTCTACATTGAGGGTGCGTTCACACGTTCAGTTTTTCAGATGCAGTTTTTGAAGCCAAAAGCAGTTGTGGATGATAATAAAGAACCCAACATTGAGAAGAGTTACTCCTCCTCTTTTGTTCACTACAAACATCAAAAACAGCATCTGAAAAACTGAACGTGTGAACGCATCCCAAAGGTCATAGTCTACAAGGAATATCCCACCATCAATGGTGGAGGAACATCTGGACCAGGACTGGGCTTCGATCTTGAGTTTCACAAGGAGCTCTCTTTAGGAGCACAATAGATCCTTCTACTATATGACTTGTCAGGATTTTTGGGATTGGGGGGGATTACCACCCTTCAACATCTCGTCTTATGGTGGATTGTTACATCACCGAGATGGTAATCCTTCACATTAGTGATTAGACTGAAACAAACTGATTATTGTCTGAAGAAGACTTATCTGGTTGTGGTCCTTTTATTATATTTAATACTTTGATTGGTTAAGGAGGATACCCCACTTCTCAAAGTAAGCCCTCTTCTCATACCTCTCAGAAGAACCACCTCTTGGGGTGGAATTCTTCTGGTCTTCTGAAACATGGTGGTCATCTTCAAGGAGCATGTACATTCTCCCCAAGTCTTTGAAGGCAACCAAGATCTAACGATACTGTCCTTCTTTCCTTAGGAGACCACCCCTAGTGGTTTTCTTGAAGGACACATTTTTTAAAATGTATGACTTGCCGATTTAGAATTCGGTAGATCGGAAGCATGTAACACCACCGCTTACATAATGTGTTTGACGGGTTCAGGGCAAGATGAATTTTGGGTGATGGATAATGGTTTGTCATCTCCGTGTCGGAGAGATACAGACACATCTTCTCTACTTTTTACATTTCATCCCTTTGTTCCTCAAGGCCGATGACTCGCACACGTTGTTCTGATTCGGCTTTTTGTCTTCCTTCCTAGCATTTGTTGTTCCACGTGTGCTTGGTTACAGATTTGAAAGGCCGATGATTCATGTCGTCGGGGAGGGGCGTCACTGAGCGCATCTCATGTTCTTCGAGCATTTTGCAATACATGACCTGATCAAGGTTTTAAAGGGAAGGTCCACCACCATCTTGATGATCTATGTAGGTGCCAAACTCTCTACTCATGAGTCATGTGATAATGTCGATTGTAGACAAAAACAGCTGCAGGGACTTTAGACTCCCTGCAGATGATCTTGTGATACGTTTGAGGTGTACAAGAACCATGTGTAGCCACATCTCCAGGAAATCCAATGTAGGAGGGCAAATGGTACACCCCATAAACCTAGTTGTCGGATGAGCCCATTGGGTCCGTTTAAGGGTGATGTCACACGTATGCGTTTTCAGTGCGTTTTCAAGCAAAATGGGCCAAAAACGGATTGAAAACGCATACGTGTGACATCACCCTAAGGTGGAAGGAAATTGTAGATGAGAGTAGGGAATAAGGGTGGTAACCTTCAGGCTGGTTTCTACCAACCACTGGTCCCCAGTAGGAGGGCTTGTTTGAAGACTCAAGATGACAACCAAAGAGGGTCAACTTCTGGTAGACCTCCTATCCTCTGTGGTTTAAAGGGGTATTGCCCTAATTTGCCTTGAGCAAAACAACTGGGTGGAGAGCAGTCCTCATATTCGACTGCCTCAACTCATTGGGGATATTGGCAGGTTTTTTGGGGAAGAAAGTTGTAGATTGGTTGGGGTTCAACTACTGGGGCCCCTACTGATCATGAGATGGCTCTGCCGAAGTCTGTCCTACATAAAGTGACCAATGTGGGAAGGGGTTCAAGGCAAACCCCACCCTGAGGATGAGGGGATATGTTGTACACCTGTTGAGGTTGTCCATCCTAGCCGTCCTTTTGGTTCTGCATTGACTTTTGGTGCCCCTTTGTCCAGATCGCGGGGACTCTTGTGTGAATAGGGGCGAAGTATCTATTATGGAAGAACTCCTTTAATTCTTCGTTCTAGATTTTTAAGTAGTCTTTTCCCTTGGGACCTTCTGTCCAGTAGATTGCTATTAAGGGTTAATGCTTAGTTTGTTGCTGATGAATAACACAATGAAGGGCGGGGGTGAGGGTTTTTTTTTGACAAGGAGCCTTTGACTGCTGACCTAATTGCTTTACCTGGGGGCATGGGAGCTGGAACGGAGCCTCGTAGAGACCTGCTGAAGGTGGAAATGGAAAGTGAGAGCCGCGTTCAGAAGAAAATCCTGATCCCATCCAGGTCACAGAATGGCTGGGGGCACTTGTGTTCTTGGAACAGACATTTCGGGGTTTAGAACCCTCACCCCTCACCTCTGCTGACATGTCTGCAAATTCTTTTAACCCCTTCCCCCATTAAATAACTATTGAGGTCCTATAACACTATGTTGTCCCGCTCCTCTTGGGTGTTACCACTTGGGGAGGCGTGTCCCTTTTCAATCTGACTTTATCCAATCATGACTTAGCTTATGGGTAACTCCCAGTTGTCCATTTAAAAAGATTAGAGATTTGGGGGTTTTAGAGGGTGTTTTCACAGAAGACATCTGAGTATTAAGGGATACGTATCAGGCCTGAATAATAGGACCCCCAGGAAATGGGAGACTAAGACTGCCGAAGCTCATCCTGCACCAATTGTGGGGGAGGGGGGTCCTACATATATCGGGATATTGATGGATTTGTGTGATGAATGGGACCAGATGATACATTTGAGGAGAATACAGGGAATGCTGAATCGGCTATAGAGGAGCCATAGGGGCAGATTTATGAGACAATCCCCCACATTGATTTTGTTTTACAACCCGCCTTTGTTTCCGTTTTTGGCTCCCGCAGATAAGATTATCTATGGAGGACAGCGGTGGACCGTGCCGGTCCTTACACAGATTGGGAAGGGTAGTAATTGTGGGGGATGCTGGTGTCTGACCTCTCACCTCGCTGGTACATGCATGTATTTTTGATACCTGATTCACTGGACCCCGTACACACTAGATGATCAACCCCAAATTTTTTTCTTATTTCTATCTAAGCACAGAGGCGTCTTTGGAATTTGTATAGAAGTAAAGTCCAAAATATTCATAGTCCTAAATATTTCCAGGCATTGGATTGTACCCCTCGGAAAGTCTGTACAGGACCACAATTTTCTACATCCTAAACCTTGTTGTTTCCCATCGAGGCTTCTTTGGTGTGAGAAGCACATGTGAATATGCAGTGTTCTGTATCGTCAGACCTTTGTTAGTAGCAGCAGGACTGTGATATGCGGATTAATATTTTAGAGTTGTAGCTTCTCTAAGTGAACTGGGGGAAGAAGGTGTCCTTACACTGCTGTGCTTTGGGCTCTCTGCATAGACTTTGCTACACACCATTTATTTGCTCTGGGTAAAAGATGCAGCAATGTCCAAGTCGAACATTACAGCAGTCACTCAGAGTAAAAGGGCAGTAGATGGTGAAGAGAAGTACACGTCCGCAGAGATTATGATCCTTTAAATCCATATTTCACAGTCCTGTTGCTACTAACAACATACTCAGGTCTGATGACACATCTCTCTAGGGAGCATACCTAACGCTGGTTGCAGAGAGTACAGAGCACAGCAGTGTGAAAACACGCCCCCCCCCCCCCCCAAAAAAAAAACAAAACAAAACAAAAGCTGGAATATAAATACAAGTCACAGTCCTGCAGCTACTAATAACCTACTCAAAGGTGTGATTACACATCTCTACCAGGACAATACATAACACTGGCCACAGAGGGTACAGAGCACAGCAGTGTGAGAACATGCCACACCCCCCCACCCACCCAAAACCTACAATCCTGGAATAATATAAATACATGTCACAGTCCTGCAGCTACTAATGGCATACACAAAGGTCTGATTACACATCTCTCCAGGGACAATGCATAACACTGGCCGCAGCCCTGCATGGTCATACTGCCGCCAGAGTCCACTTCTCAGACCTCCGCTCCTTGGGGTCGATCTTCTTTTAAGACATTCTGGAAGATGCATATGATTTAAAGGCTCTGTAGCTGCGGATGGATTTCTGAAGATTTCCCAAAACGAATCCGTCAGGAATTCTACGTGTAACGTTGAATATTTTTATTTATTTTTTTTCCTTTTTTATTGCAGGCGGCGGCTGAATTATTCAGTGTTTTATCTGTGTATTACGTCTATTTTACATGACTGTACAGATTAGCAGTAACATTTCGCTCCGGCCCCCGGGCGCCCACGTCCCGGCTTTGGTTCCACTGTTTTTGCCCCCGGATTCTGCGCTGATGGACGTTTTGTGTAACCCCCTGGACGTCCTCTATGTGGGCTAAAAAATAATTTATGTCCTTTGTAGCCAATTCTTATCATCCAGGATATTAAAGAAATGTGACATCCAGTGCGGCCGCTTTTCCATATCTAAGAATTGCTTAACTATTTGTTGTTAAAGGGATTGTCCAGTTTAAGGAATTCAAGAATTTTTAAAAAATATTTTCGGAAGATGAATTCTAGAACAGCTCCACTGACATTAATGGAAATGAGCTGCAATACCCTACACGACCTGCACACCAGTGTGGCGCTGTTATACATGGAGAGCAGCTGGGTTGTTTTAATTGTGGACAACCCCTTTTAATACACTTCAGGTTTTACAGATGACCTGATACCCAAACGCTACATCCATACTTCTCTGCGTTTGCTCTGTTATTCCCACTGGAAATCTATTCCACAATTTACAACTGGGTGTTACCCTGTTCTTAAAGAGGTGTGTCCTTAGTTGAGCGCACTGATTGGATAGTATAAGACAGGATATGGACATCCCCGCCCCCTAACTAGTAATATCGAATGATTTATCACCAGGAATAACTGAGGGTCCACGCATCGTAAACACCTTGTATCAGTCATTTACACAGACGTGTCCTTGTGCCTCTGTTAAAGGGTGTGGCCACCAGACCTGCCCTTTAAGGATTTGACTACAGATCGTGTCCCTAGGCGTCATGCACATGACTAATGTCCTGTTTGTTTTGCATTTCAGACAATTATGGAACAATTTAACCCCTGCCTTAGGAACTTCATCGCCATGGGGAAGAACTACGAGAAAGCTTTGGCAAGTAAGTTGTCACCAAACCTGTACTGCGCCAAAATATTTACCCCCCCGTCAAAACCTATTATACAGAAATTCTATATATATAGTTTTATAAAATTTTTTACATATATTCTATATATATTTTTTTTTTGGAAGGGGGAAGGTTAATTTCTTGGTAAATTCTAGAATGTTCCAAACGAAAACACAATTCCGGAAGTAACTTTGAAGCCGATCCTTTACCTTTTTAAGCTATGTTTAGGTTGGTTTACCTAGAATTTAAGGGGTTGTCAAAGTTTACAAAAACAAGACTGCTTTCCTCCAAAAAAGCGCCCCCCTTGTGACTGTGGCTAGGGCAGGTATTGCAACTGAGTGTCGTTTCTATACAGCAGCATAAAGCATGGAGAAATGCGCTGTTTTTTTGGAAAAAACAACCATAATTTTCATCCTCTTTTTAAGGATATGCAAAATTTTCACGGAAATGGATGTAATAATCTTTCCTCTGCTTAATGCATCTCATGGTCACCATCTATGGCTCCGCACTCTCCCCGGTCCATACAGTCCACTGTCTCGGAACATCTTTGACTCTTGTCTAATCCTTTCTAACCTAAAAACCCACCTGTTCAGGATCGACTACAAAACACAATAACTGAAGATGATGTCCAGCTCCACCACGTGGACCGCCCCGGTTCTGAGAGCACGGACCCTCACTCCACCGGAGATTGATTTATGCTCATTTACCACACCAGCTCGAATCCACCAGGGTTTTTCGTTCCATAAAATTTTTATTTATGTAGGCGTCTTCAAAACTTGGACATCATATTAACCCAATGCGTTCCTTGGTCATGGATAACAGAGTATAAAATTAAAACCAATTTATATCTAGATGTACATACTACATGATGAACACGTCACAAGAAAGGGCGCGTAATCCTAAATAGTCACGTGTAATAGTCACAGACACATGACTACTAGCTAGCTCCCATAGTGCCCTAGTAACCATCTGACCCCCTTCCTTTAGATAGAAATGGTTTCCCTCGCATACCCATAAAATCAGAGTTATTAACTTGCCTGGTATCTAGGGATCTATAGAGCAAGTCCAGGGGGTGCGGCTAATGTCATGTGACCACGGTGACATCATCACAGGTCCTTTAGCTTCTCAACATTAGCAAACTACAACACATGCACATATGTGACCACATAAAAAATCCCAGCATGCCTGCATGGACTTCTACTCCTCTCCGTGCAGGCTACTGGGATTTCGTGGGATATGATATGCTGTGATTTCATGAGATGCTCGTGCTCTCATGCTTCGTGTACAGTTTGCTAATGTTAGAAGTCTAAAGGACCTGCAATGCTCTTACCCTGGTCACATGACATTATTACTGCCTGCGTTATTCAGCCCGAGGAGACCACACCCACCTCAACTCCCTATAGACATCCTTGGATTCCAGGTAAAATTATAAAGTTAAATATATGTGAATCTTTTTTTTGGGCAAAAAGAAGGGTCAGGGTCAGATAGTTACTAGGGTTCTTTGGGAACCTGCCACTATCTATATTTGTGAAAAATGTGGTGACACGTTCCCTTTAAGACCAGTATTTTTTATCACTTTGCTTCCTAGCCCTGGACTGCGGTGCCCAGTCATTGGTGATAATGTTGGACCTGTCACAGATCTGAAATTTATGGGAAAGTGATCATATCGGGGAAAAAAAAAAAATCTGCACATTGCACTACATACCCAATATACAGTTTTCTGGTAGGAGGGGCATCCAATTCTACAGAAGGAGGCGGTGGTGCCCCGTGCCTCCCCCAGCCGCTCCTGCTGCCGCTGATGAGGATTATGTAGAGCTTATAGGAGTCTTTAGTGTGTAGATTATCATGTATGAAGCGCAGCGGCCTTCCCTGTACAGAACACAGTCACCTGGCCAGATGGAGAGTGTGGGTGCCGACACACTGACAGACCCCGCTCACATCTGCTCCCGTCTCGCCAGCTCAGACACTGCAAAACTAATTGTAAATAAAATAAACTTGTATTTTTTTTTTTTTTTTTTTGCAGAAAGAGAAGTTTTATTTCACAATTAGTTGTTTTTTTTCTCTTTCTGCAAACGAGTCTTCAGTTTATTTTTATCTCCCTCGCCCCTTGTGTGTGGGCGGAGCTGACAACGACAACGTTCTGATCACGGAGCTGTGACAATGCCTCTGCCTGGCATATAAGCTCAACTACATTCAAAACTCTTGTTATGCATTCCCAAAATTCGACCTAATTGACTTAGTTTTAATAGGGATGAATCTGTTTTGGTGCATTGACTTCCTGTTTCTTTTGCCTAGAGATTTTAGGTTTTGGCTTTCGCTCTGTATCTGCTCG
>WNYA01004272.1:0-19627 GCA_019512145.1 Engystomops pustulosus | reverse complement strand
GAGATGTACTGTTCTACCATCTGCATGTCTAGTGGCTGGGTCATGTTGGGAGATGTACTGTTCTACATTGTTGGTCATGTCTAGTGGCTGGTCTATGTTGGGAACGAATGTATGAAGTCTACATGTTGGTTCAATGGTCTAGAGCAGTGTCATGTTGGGAGAGTGACAGTGTTCTGTTTGTAGGCCAGAGGTGCGGGCGAAGAGGAGATTTACGGCTGGGATGTGACAGTCGGCCGTACACATGATGCCAAGATCTGGTCTAATAGTACACAGGTGTTAACTCATGTCCAGTGAAGGTCACATATCGTCGGGTCTGTAAAGCTATTAATATGTAGTATGATAGCAGGAGTTCAATGGTCCATGCCATAGATTCTTCCACATATGTGGGAGATATACACTTCCCAACATATACACTATAAAGTAATAATAGTATCAAGTGAGGTCAGCCTCGCCTGTCCGAAATGGCCAGCATGTGGGAGGTTTACATATATGGTTCATTTCTTCGAGGCAACTGATCGTCAAACTGTGCTGTCTTAGATTTACGCTTCGATTTCCGTCTACCACCCTGGTAGATTCTCTCACCTCACATGCCAAGACTGTATTCGGTGACTAGATGTAGCCCCGAGAATCGGGAGCCCCTGGATGAGCGAGTCCTTTTGCTACTGCTTGGAGTATGTCTGCAGTGTGAACTGTCTGTCGATTGACCAATGTCCCATGTGTCTGGACAATTGTGAAGGGCTGGCCCGGCAGGTTTGGGCTTCTCCACGGACATCATACCCATCGAACTACAGCCCACAAGGAATTCACGTGCCGACCGGCAAACTCTCCCCTAAAGGAGTTGTTTTGGGGATAAAATAATTACCTAGCTATACACCTGAGCTGCATGGAAGGTTCTTCAGTTGCCATGGACTCAATAACTGCCAAGTCTTCATTAATAGTTTGGTGCGGAACCCAACATTCGGCCTGTTCAAAGTACGCCAAGAGCCATGGGGAGTGAAGAGGCTATTTGACAGGCAGTTCCAGACATGCATAGGAAGGATTACCTACACGTGTTAACGACAACCAAGAACATTTTCGAATCCATGCATACTTGTAGCCAACCTGTATGATTTCAATAACCGGGTGCACCCACACACTACCTACTACAGTATGGTGGGCTAAATCGGCCTATGCGACCATCTTTTCTGCTCTTTGCAAGTGCACAGGAAGTGAAGAACGGAGGATAGCTTGGGACTCCGGCGCGGGATTTGTATGGGTTTTTTTGTGATCTTCTTTTGAACAAATGAGGGTGGAATCTTTCTGAACACATTTCCATTATTGAAGGAGCTCTGGATGGCTTTTATATGAGGGGCTGGCTGTGGAAATTATGCTACTGAGGACAGGCTGCTTGCGCGGACATTGTATTCGACCTGCGAGGCACAGGAGGGCTGCTCGCTGGGACATTTTATTCATTAAGGGGCATCGCTCTCGGTGTGGGATATTTTTCATAATGAAAGGGGCGTATGTGGACCATGTTATTATGAGGAGATCGATGTGCTGGAATTTTATAGTCCGAGGAGAGGGCTGTGGTGGTAATTTAATTGATGATGAGGGACGCCTGCTGGACACTTTTCTTTAAAGAGTGCAGCTGTCGTCATTCCACACCTTTCTAGTTGCTTATTATCAAGTCAATAATATTAGTACAGGTTTATCTTTGGTAAAAGTCGTTGCATAGGCACCTTAGGTGGCTGGGCGCTCTGTCTTTATGAGTCATTCCTTTTGTTATTAAACAGTACCTCACAGTATATCTGATACTCTTTTCCACCATCTCTGATAATGGAAACATGCACCCTGCAGCTCCGTAATTGTGCACAAGAAAATAACCACGCACAAGTTTTTTCTTCTTGGCTTGCCATTTCTCATAGACATTGAAAAAGTCTAGTAGAGGTCTCTAATATACCCCACATCTAATGCATGCTTAGTGCAGTCCCGAATTGGACGATTGACCAATCTGACTTTCTATTAAGCTATCCTGTGGATATAAGATGAACAATAATAAAATCTATTACAGAGATTTTGGAAAACTGTCTGGACCAGAGGAAAACTAGCTTCGCCAGAGCACAGCCTGTTGTCAAAGACACTTTAATGTGTATCACTGCCTAAAAAAAAAATCAACCCACCATTCAGTTTTGAGAGGGACTGCTCATTAAGAGGTTATTACTACAAATTATTGTGCTTAAGGGTAAAAAGAAAACTGACGCAAGCATCAAACAACACTGCGACACACCACACCGAAGAGACAAAAGGTGAGCCTTAAACAATGTCTGATAATTAGTAATTTTCCTATTCCTAATTTATTTTCACATAGGCATAATGAGTGTACAACCACCATGCAAAGGGCCGCATTTGTATTGTCGGATTTTCTACTATCCTGGAGATTCCAGGAACACCTTTATAATAGCGGCCCCCTTGCAGCAATTTGCACTGCACGTTCTGTTCCAATCTAGTAAAAGTGCACGCATGCAGACCAATCTTGTTCTCTACCTTGCTTGGTATTAATCTGAAGCTTACAGATCTTAATGGCCCTTTCAAGCTGACTGAGAAAAATACTACCTATACAGCATTACGTATTTGCAACTACCCATACCTTCTTTCCAACTCCTTTCAAACATTATTGTGGCTAGGACGAGTTAGGGGTTGCCAGAAGACGACTAAGGGGTCTGCCCCATACTAAGGACCTATTCCCTGGAATATGCTGCGTAATATAAGCATTTTGGGCTACTTTTTGATTTAAAAAAATAATTAACAACAACCATTTTATGGCCTTCATATTTTACTATCGTCACTGAGTTGGATTTGGCATATCACAGCGCACCGGATCTACAACTGTGCTCCCTGGGAGATTCAAGCAGGTTTTGCGCGGGTGGCAGGTGTGTTCCCCGCTGTCACACCATAAAGTCGTATACAAGACAGGAGTTTTATATAACAAAAGAAAAGGGCACAGGCCTACTACCCATTGTACTGTAGTCATGGCTGCTAGAGGACATCCATCCCAAAATGATGACCTGAACTGAAGGAGCTTTGAGGAGAAGTGCTACCTTGAACCCTCAATTCTCTTCTCTAAATGGAGAGTCCACAGGATATGGATGTCCTAATGATGTAATATCTAGCCCTATTTCTCGGACTAGGTACATGTTTGATCACTATGCACAGATACTGAAATGGGACAACAAGATCGAAAGCAACAGGACCCAGACCAAGTCCTCTCATAGCCGGCCGCGAGACATGGAGGGTCCAATTGGGGTGCCAATGTTCTATTCACTATTCATTGGACTGATGGGAGATGCCACTTCTTGCACTCCGTCTTAAAACGATACATGGAGCACTGCCCAAGCATTCACAGGTTTATGTGAAAGAGGCACTTACAGACCCTATTCTCACACTGAAGAACTTTGCAGCTCACTTTTATAGCACTCCAATTAATACGTATGAAAAGTGAAAAAACCTTGTAAACAGATACATGTTTTAGAGATTTTAATCTACACTATTAGTATTAACATCTCTCATATAAACCTTGAGTGCCTTTTTGTTTTCTCCGGGGGGGGGATACCTCTATGGTTCAGGTTTGCGGTATAGATGAATAGATGGGTCGGCATAGCTAGTTAAGTGATGAATTAAAAAAATAAATTGTATAAAACTAATAAAAAATATATACCTTTATATTCAAAGGAGAAGTGCCAGACTACATTATAAATGATCCTTTTCTAATGATAGAAGAAATAAAATAAGAAAAAGTAGTGTGAGACACTTCTTACTCGGCTAGATACAGTCTCCTGTTACTGGCAACTATTCACGATCTCGGCTTATCTTCCCATTCTGCTAGCGACTATCTTGCCATTGTTTTCTTTTGGGACAAAGTTATCGGTGTCCTGGGTGTTCTGTATGTTAACTTCATAGCCATCAGAAGCGCACGAACCAATAATTCATTGAAAACTTAATTTAAGAATTCAATTTCGACAATTTTTGGTTATATGCAGTGACTGATTTCTAGAAACAATGAAGTTATTATATTAAAAACAGTAACTTCAGGGTTTAGCTGTTGTTATTTGATTCCAGTGAGCACTACGGTAGTGTGTTTTGCAGTAGTATGAGTTACAATAATTGAACGGTGTACAAATGTTGAAATTATAATTTTGCTAGTATATTAATAATATTTAGTTATATATAATAAAATTAGAATTTTTTATTTCATCCAGACTTTATCCAATCGGAATTGTTCTAATGCCCCTATGATTTTGTCTGGTAAATAATTTATAGTACTGCTTCGAATAATGAGACCATACCTCCTAAAGAGTTGTCTGCAGTATGAGGCCCCTTGTTGAACATTTCTTTTCTTTTCCTTAATATTGTCCTCTAATATGCCTAAGAAATCCCTTGACACGTTCTGCCTCATCAGAAAGTGAACCAGAGGGGTGGCAGCTGCAATGGGTTATGAGCCGGGCCTGATCTAGCCACATAGTGTCCTGACAGAGAGAATTCAGAAGGACGAGGACACTTCGCAACATTCCAATATTGAAAGTAAACGAAGACCTAATTCAGAGTGCCACTGAAGTTTCTTTATACAAGATGCTAAGCAGTCCAGATGAGTAGAGACTGGAATAATTAACCATATTATACACTGATTTTATAGCAGCATGTTAGTGACCTTTGACCTCAACAACAGGGGTGATTGAAAGGGCAACTTGCATAGGGATTTAATCAAATGGCCAGTGGCAGCAACTTATAGCGGGGCAGTAGTCAGTAGCAGCTGTTGTGGGGCATGCAGTGTCAGAGGGCCCCAGCACTCCGACCCCTCAACAGCTAAAGAATGGAGGATGGCACCAACAATCAATCCCAAACACAGCAGCAACCTTAAGCAGGAGGTTTGCATTACCGCATTGTAATCAATATAATATGTATATAATCCTGCAACATCATCCACCAGTAAACAGAATGAATTGGCAGCTAGATAAGTAACGTGTCGGGTGGGGAAGTGCTGGTGTACTTCCACACATGTGGTACATGATTACTGGGACAGATCTGTGAAGCGTTCTTATAAATGTATATCAGTGCATGAAGGTGTTGTTGTATAAGGTGCTATGTCAAATATTTTATGAGGGGGTGAGAGGGCCCTATTCTAAGTAGTTTGCTATGGTCGGCCCTGCCTCTCCTAGTTATACCCTGAGAATGACGTCTGTGGTTCCATGGTATTGTGAACTGAGACGAAATGCCTGAGCCAACATAAGATAGAGCAGGTCTATATTAAAGGCGAGATTGCAACTTAAGGCAAGCATATTATTTTACTAAGGTCCCACCCCCTTCGCCCAAACCCGAGTTTGTGTCCGAGTTTTATTCCGACCTGGTTCAGGGATGAGCCGGTTGGAGTGTTGTGTGTTGCATTGCAACGTAGATTGATTGTGTCGCATATCACGCCGGCTTTCACGCAATACAAATTGGGGGGTGCCAGGCAAGACGGCGCGCGATGATGCTGAGGGCATAGTACGGAGCAATGTAGGGACTTTCAACATTCAGGATTGCGGGGTCGCATCCAATGCAATCTAAAATAACAGCGGGATTTGGTAGTCAGCGGTAGACTGGTGAACCACCAACGGGAAACTGATACGGGGAAGCGACCAGTGCATGGAATGGAAATCGGGCGCACGAGTCTTCAAGACGAGACAGTATGGGACATTTCTCGGAGCGGCACATCAGGAATTACCTTGGGGATCGTGCAGGGAACACGGTAAGTTAAGATATCGTGCCCATGACCACTTTTTAGGTGGTTTTAATCTTTATGTTGGTCTGGGGTATGGATATGTTGTTTAATCAGATACATACAGGCAGAAAGAGAGGAGGAGTGATGGTGGGAGAATGGGGAATAAGGACAGAGTGGGAAAAGGTGAATATCGTTCTATTTCCTGTGAGGGGCACAAGAGGGGCAAAATGAAGGAGGGAGCTGTTGCTGGGGGGGGGGGTTTCCCGACTTTTCCAAAATAACCAGGGGGCGTTGTTTTTTTGGGTGGTGTGATTTTAGTATTGAATTTTTTGAGGCTGTGTGTGATTTCTGTTGGGGCGGGGTAGCCCAATAAGCAAGGAAATGTGTGGGGAGCGAACAAAACATGAATAGGGGAGGTTGTTAGGTTTCAAATGTAAGAGGGGAGCCGCTTGATGTGGAGGCGAATTATTATAAAAGGGGGAGTTGCCTGGGGGAGCAAAATTAGGGGATGAGTGCTGAGGTCGGACAAAAGATAAGACGGGAGGCTAGGCGCTTGTTATCAGTCCCATGGAGGTGGTAACTAGGGGCACAATATGACAGAGAGGGAAATAGAAGGGTCCCTAATGGAGAACGGAGGGGGCGTAGACAGAGCAGGCAAGGCAGTTGGGGGCCTTTTAGGGCAAACAATTAAGATTGTCTCGTCGGGACAGTTGGGAGTGTATGAGACAGTGAAGCCCTGTCTCTGACAGAGATTATTGTGTGTTTTTATTTTGGGTATGGATGTTGCTGTACTGGGAAACATCGACTTTTTACGGGTGTGTGTTTTGTGAGTTGGGGTTGTCTTTCATTCTAATTATCTACCTATGCGGTTCCCCCACGCATATGATACATGGTTAGCTGCCAGTATAAGTATTTACGCGCTGCAATGATGTGCCATATATTCACAGAGCGCTAGCCTGGTCACCAGCGACACATAGGTATAGATCCTAGGTGTTCACACAGACTAGCTCTTGCAAAAGACATGGTTGTCTACTGTGTGGTGCATTTCGGTCACATATGAAATCAGATAGAATTTTTATGAAGTTATACCATATTGGAAATGTTAGGCTCCCCAAGGCACTTCTTTTGGACCCAGAAATGCAAACAGAAAGGTCAAAGACGTGATTGCTAACGCGAGAGGGAAGACGCATGAGTTATGCTGAGTAACATGCATTAGTAGAGCCTTTTGAGATCCAATGCAGCTCGTATAGGTGTTGGTGACAACACTGCAGATCCAGATGCAGATCATCTTTCATGGGCACAAAAGCAAAAGTAAGTTCACAATATACAAGTTGTGAGTGCTTGTGCTTGGGAATCTGCAGGTAAATTGCTAGAATAGAGAACACGAACTCTGATATCCCTAACAATATAATGGGCTCAGTCAGATCGCTCTAGGTTTAGGCGCAAGGTCAGCGGGGACTCGTCAGTGGCGTTCGGAGACGCCCACTCCTCACTACTTAAGTCCACATAACTGGGCGACGAATCTTCAGCGCAGGATTTAGAAAAATAAGCTCAGGGTTACAAGTCAACCACGAAAAGAATAGGGATAAGTGGCACTTATTGGCACGATAGGTGCTGGCTCAGTATCCATAACGCAATTAATCTAGGTTAAGCATAAGACAGAAATAACATTGCTCTCATAGTAAATCAGCAAACTGGTTCTATAGCATGTATAAGCTCCTCTGTGCCGTGAGTGTTGAGAGATTGCTGTATTATGATTTGGTTTACAAGTGGCTGAGGCAGGGGCCGCAACTTACTTAGGTAGGATTTAGTCCACGCTTGGAGTCAGTGAAGTGGTGTGAATAAATCTGTTTAGATCCATCCCCTATTCCATTGGTGAAAACTTTGGATATAATGCTAGAAACACGCACCAGGATCAGTCAGGTCCTTAAGAAGCAACATCTGGAGCAATACGGCTGCTCTTTGTCTCGGTTGTTACAGTGTAATCAGTATCTTATAAGTACAAATAGTATTCAAACTTAGCACCATTTAGATCTCAGCATGGAAGACTGATAAACAAATCTGGGAGTAGAAACAGAAGCAACGGGCATTTATGCACTACAGGAGTGGAGTTACTTGAAGCTGATCGGGGCCCCGCTAGTGTCAAATCTGTGCCAGGCCCAACTATAATGTATAGTTTACTACGTACTAGTCTTCTCTTGTGAGGAAAAGTAGACACGGTAGGCCCCCACCTAAACCTCTTGGGCCCGCTTGAGACCGCCACCTTCGCACCTCTCCCTCAAGTGACACCCATGAGTACAGGGGTACTAGCATGGTGTAAACTAAATTATATGGATCGTATGACAATGTCCGGGAGAAATTACATTAGGTTAACTATAAGGGCGCACGAAAACCGACTAAAACCACATGTCTGCTTGCATGCAGAAGTCACAGTTCCTTGATGCAAATTAGGCCACATGTCTTAAAAAGGACAAAGGGATTATGTTGAATTTACTTTACATTGAAAATAATAATAAAAAACAACAATCAAAACGTTAGATAAAAAAATAAAGTATTTTCTTGTCTTTCTTAAAAGTTGTTAATTTAATGCATAGCAAAAAAAACCACATTTTCAATAAATACAAGGTTCCTGGTCAGTTATTTTTACATTAAGGTATTTTTAGATCTTACAAAAGACTAAATATAATGCTTCTGGTTTGAATAATGAATGAAGTAAAGCACCACCCAGGGACAGAGTGTAAAAAGATGCATGGGCAGTTGCCAATAGAATGAATCTCCACCAATTGATATAAAAATATGTACAAAACTAGAATGGTTTTGCGTTCTACATATTATTTTCACAACCGGAGATAAGAGGAAGCAAGGTATGTAGCCTCCAGAGGATAACTCTAGGTCACTAGCAGGAAAAGTGACTGACATGTATATACACAGTGACACACACCTGCAGAATTGGGAGATGTGCTCTGGAGTAAATACATAAATAACTCAGTTCAGTACAGGACAAGTACGAGTGAGCTGCAGCGTTTGGTGTATAATTACACGATGAAACTCTAGAACTGAGTACAGGATAAGCTAAGTAATACATGTATACTAGTGCTTACATCAGGAGAAATAGTGAGTGCCAGCTCTGAGAGTACAAGACATGGAGTAACTAGGATCCACAACAGAAATAAGTAATGTAATGTGATTAGCACAGTGCTTACACAAGGAGAGAATTAGTAGAGGTGAAGCGAAGTATAATACAGGAGTGTAACGTAGGAATCAGTACAGGGATAAGTAAAGACCCATACGCAGAGCAGTTAGGTATAAATGAGGGAGGAATTTACTTCAACAAGGCAAACGCAAAAACAGGAGCTCGACCCCCCCCCCCCCATGTGCAGAGTAAATGTGAAACAACAAATTACCATTCCAGTACAGAAATACAGGCACAGAACAAGCTCAGGGAAAATCAGCACAAAACTGAGCTACATATACAGAAAAATTAACACCAGAACATAGCTTGGAGTTATAAATACAGGGCAGAGGGGTGCATTCTATGTTGGTGGGCACATTAGGAGGTTATATATGGGCTTCACAGTGATGGGCAGTATAAATTTTGTCGGGATGGCCATAGCGAACAAAGATGCGGTTTTAGACAATGGGAAAAGACGCCATTTACTGAGTGTGAATACTCTATGCATGCAAAAGTGGGATATTTTTTGAAGTCCGGGATAAGGAGATCTTTTTCCTGCAAAAGCTGCTGCCTAAATTACAAACCTTCCTTAGAGACGATTCTTACACAAACCAGTTGTAAAATAAATGGGCTAGGAGCCAGAAAGTTATGAGCATGCTCCTGTGTGACTTAACGGGAACCTGTCACCCATTTTGCACTCCCCGCGTCCCCACAGGAGCGATAGTACATACACTGCCAAGAGGTTGTTAAGGTTATACAGAATTGACCCTTCTACAGAAAAACCAACAGATGTTATATTGGATCCTTCATTAGGATATGACTGTGTGACTAGACGACAGGTTGCAGAATCGGGAGCGCGGGCTGGAAAAAACGCAGACCGAGTCCCCACCCCACCCTTGGGGGACAGGTAACTCGCAGATGTGACCTTTTTCAAATAGGTATGAAAACACCCATCAACGTGGCGGTAGCGCGCCCCCAGTGTCTTCTACAGCAAAATCCCGAGTGTTCGGGAGTTAGGTTTGATATTTATTGAAAAGGTCTAACAAGTTTCCCAAGGGTGGGGGGAATTCCTGTCCTTGTCTGCCACATGGCCTGTTGGGCAACTGGGCCTGAGTCACACAAGGCTAGTATTCGTATGAAAGTGCCAATATTAAACAGCATATCTTTTTTTTTCTGTAAAACACTATTTTTCTCTACACAAAACACTTGGCAGGTGTATTGTTGTAAGGATGGCTCTCGTGGCGGACGGGGGGGTCATGCTAAAGGGTCTGCCTGGGGGTGACAGTTTCCCTGTAAACGTCCTTCACAATACAATGCTAATACGTAGATCTGGCATGTTTAATCACCCCCTACTAAATATAGTCTAGATGGATGAAACAGGTACCAGAAAAAGGCAAATCACCACTCCTATGAACTCATAAAATTGTAGATTTTATATAAACTTTTTTTTTTTGCTAAGTAAGTACAGCGACGCTAAGTTAAACATTAATTCTAGAGAACTGATTTAATATTGACTAAAGTATGGTTAGTAATTTCTCTGTCAAGAAGCAATTTCGACCAGATATGTGTAGCCGTGGTCTAAAGTAGGTTTAGGTGGACAATTGCTTCTGTGAAGGGATGATAATGCAACAGAAGGTGAGGTGAGTGGGACATGAAGCTTAAGAGGCTGGAACGCTTGCATGGAAGGGTGGTAATACTGGAATTCCCATGTATTATTACCGCGGGAATCTGTCTATTATTGGCAAATCAACTTTCTTACCAAACCGCCAAAAACCACTGTACTCGAAAAGTAGCATAAATACGGTATTAACAGATCATAGGCATCCAATTGTGGTTTATTTCAAATATTGAAAAATGTAGCAGAGCACTATAACTGGATATGGTGCTCGGAAAATGTATTATTTCTCCACAAAAAACCATATAGAGAAAGGTTCTTGGTTTTGGGGGTGTAATTTTAAAGTCTTCTCTTTACACATGTAGACAAGCCGCTTTAATAAAAGGGACTATTACAGGATCCACGAAGGTGTTATAATCTTCTAACAGCAATGGTCGTTGTTGTAGAGAAATGAAATGCTTATTTCCTATATCATTTGATTAGTACTGGGCGGATTATGCCTATTCCCTGAGTATTCGCTAGTTTTATCCTTTCCTGGTACGCCATATGCAATGGCGACAGGGCCCCAGGACGCACTGGCCCTATTCTCTCACTAAGTCACCTGTCGAATGTAGGGGCTACATACTCCCCGCAAGACCAAATCTCTCTCGATGGCATCGTAGGGTACGTGGTCTCGGCAGGAATAATAAACTCATGGTCAAAGGACATGTGCCCTTCGAGTGTTACTGTGACAAACCTGCCTCATAGGCTGGATACAGACGTTAAAGAAACGGAATTTCGTGTGCTGAAAAATATAACTGACAATAGCCAATTTTCAAAGAGAGATAGGGCACAGCATGCTGCCAGCCGATTTATACTGACTGAAGGGGACGGTGCTTGTACTGTGCGCAAGTAATATTAAACAGTTGATGTACAACTTCATCCATACCAGATGATTTATACTCATCCTCACGCCAGTCGTCCACTGAAAACTGTCTGACTTTGGAAATATAATAACAGTCAGTGTTTTCCCATCGCCTAAGGGTGTTATGTCACTCTCGACATCGGTCACCCAAGCAGAGAAATCACCATGAGTTGTCGAAAATCTCTTATTGTGATGAACGGTTTACTACCACCAGTTCTTCCATTGATACACTCCGTCTTTGTAATTAAAGACGGCAATACTGGGAGTTTCTTTGTGAAACTCTGCCAACACCAGGCAAGGAACGCGTTCCGAGATCCTCGATGGCTTGGTCTAACCTAGATCCCTCTTTTTAAAGCTGCCTGTTATCGCTCGTTAAATATAAGTTTTAAAATTTCTCTCATGAACAGAGATTGAAAAATCCAGAACAGACTGCTCGCTAGGGCCCCACGAGGTCATTGGGTGGAAGGGCCATGGCGCTAACATGTAACCGGAAAAACCTCCTGTAAACGTGACGCCTTTTTTAATTTTTTTGTTTTTTTTCAGATATGACTTTTTACAGGAAGCTTGGGTGCGCCGCTGGCTGGAGAGTTCAAAGGGAATGGAAGCCGCCTTAGGTTAAGAGATTTCCCCATATGTGGTAAATATTGTATCTCGCCCCTTGATACTGTGAGCTTCATTCTCGCCGCTTGCATATTGGTTGGATTTATGTATTTTGCAGGCTACCCTCAGCCCCTTTCGTGGCCTCTGCATAAACACCCACTCACCATGTTCTGTGCCCCTCTTTTCGCACTTTTAGTATTGACCAGGCTACCCCGCGCCCTAATAGTACGGTCCATTCATCTTGTGGGCCGCCCTCCATTAATCTCCATTTATATTGTTCCACCCCTCCTCAACCTGTACGGCACCATCATCTTGGGAGCCTCCCCTCTCATCTTCCTTTCCTTGTTTAAGACTTAAATTAATTTATCTCATGCGGGCCTGGCAGGCTTCTACTCATAAACGGCATGCACGTGGATCGGCTCTCTGACCATCATCTTACCGATCAGACTCGGGGTCAGGGGCCCACTAATTTGTACTGATGATTGGAAGAAAAAAGGGGGGGCGGAATATGGGAAAGAAAAAGGTAGGGGGGAGAAAAAAAATATAAAAGTAAAAAGGAAGGGCCCTTCCAACCAGCTTGCCCCTCCCACCCCCAAAAAATAAAAAATCTTGGCTTACAAAGACACTTTAAAAAGGCTGGTGGCTTGGTCGTCCGGTGTGATAAAAGTATATGTAAACATAGGTGGTGTCCCTGCGACGCGACACAAGGCCTCTGGAGACAAGATGGGCCCGCACACCCGGATCACAATGCAGGTTCCATGCGGAAACCCATTCATTGCATCTCTAGGAAAAAGGTCTTAAAGACGTCCCCTATTAGGCCAGGAGCGTTGCCTGGTGAGATGATCACCTCACTAGGAGGTTTCTGCTGGAAAACCGAGCGTACACTGCCAGCTGTTATCCTTGCCCTTGAGACTAACTTTGAAGATATACTGTCCAATTAAATGCTTGAATTGCTGTGAAGGAGAGGAGTAAGATGGTTGGATAAGTGCGTAACGGGGAGGGGAGGTTAATAAAACCCCTTCGTCGGTGGGTGAACCACGTAATAGGTCATAGTATTCCAGAGCCACGTCATACATAGTCTATGGCCAGGATGAAGAAGGTCGAGTCGTTTGCTCCCGTCTGGCCGTAGGTTTTTGCGTAGAGGAGTTGGGTCAAGCCTAGGGAGCAGAGGTTATTGAGAAGGGATGGTTCTAAGTCGATTGGCGGCACTCTGAGATATGGGAAAAAGATTTTTATTGAACCTGGTCTTCAAGTCAAACGCGGTTCGGCGGCACAAGGACACCATCTTATCAAGTGAAAAGAGGAACTGAAAAACGCAATGCCTCTCAGGAGGTATCCTCTAATTTCCTAGTTGTGGGCATACAGTCTTTTCAACGCTTGATTTAACAGGTGGGGCCCTGTGTGCACCCCGAAACGCGGTTGTGACTGGGAGGACCGTCATATAAAATCTTTTTAACCAATACTCAGAGCGTGCGCCACCAGATCGATTAGACCACCCATTCACAAATACTCATATTCCCCTGTACGCGTTGGCAAACGACAGACAGGAGATTTCTATCCGGATAGGCCAGCACCTGCTAAGATAACATCCAATAATTCTTCGAGAAACAGCCTGAAAGCGTGCGCCTTGTGCTACACTATCAGCACAAACCACACACGGGTGTGAGCACATTCTTGTCTTCACACTCAAGATTATTCATAAAACAGCCGGTTGTATGTCACTCATTCGTAGGCTGGATTCTCCTATCCTTCCCTTGCACACTCTCTATCCCATACGGGGAGAGCAGATCGGCTTGTCGAGGCAGCTCGCCTGCCGCAATACCTTGGCCAGTCAGAAGAGTACCCAGGCCAGGAACAGACGGGTCCACCACAGGACTCTCTGTCCCTACAAATACCAGCCAAGTCTGCAGGCATACTGTACCAGCTGGAAGGCAACCACCTTCTGTGGAACCTGTCGCACACCCCCCAAACAATGAGTGAGTACACTATAAAACCACCTGAAGTCTGTGATGTATTAAGAACCTGGCCTGCGTTTCGCGTCTTCAAAACAAAGAATCTGAGAACTGTACGTTACTTATTAATGCCACCAATTTTGCATATCTGTTTGCAGTGAAAAATAGGCCCTCTCTTTATAGACCATATCTTAAATCTAAAGCGGTCAATATATCGTACTAGACCCAAATTCATCACCTTTACATCTCAAAGAGCGAAGAAAGAATCGAGAGAAGCGAAGCATCTATAGTAGGAGGAACAGTTTACTGTTTAATCTGAAGCCCACGCCTGGTGGACATAAACAGCGAGGTAAATTTAATTGATCGCTGAAGACTTGGTGAGCGACTCGGCGAGCGGTGCTAAAGCCCAGCGACCCGTTTTACAGAAACATCTAAAGCAGATAGAAGCTGAGGAGGAAGAGGCACGGCCGCTGGTCTTTACATGTCTCTCTGTACCCATGAAACACAATGGGGCTATATTACTGAGAGTCTGCAGAAAAACTTAAGTCGGAGTTTTCGCTAACATTTTCGGATTTGCGCAGCCGTATGATGACTGATTAGGCTCCGAGCGCAGGATCTTCAAATCTGGGGTGTCACAAGACTCAAGCACTTACATACACCGGCAAGAGAGAAAGGGGTAGAAATCACGTCAGAGAAGGGGTAAGTAATGTGCCCCTATGTATCCCATGAACATTAGTTATCCATAGGACTTTAACATCCGTCACGTATTATGCATATGTCTGGTGTACAGTAAAATATAACTGAGGATCTCTATTTCATCTTCTCAAAAAGAGGTCTAAAATTGCTGGAAAAAAACGTGTTGAGTATGTCAGATCCCCAAAAAAGGCCACACTAGGGTAAATTACAGAGTAGTATTGCAAGTCATCTCTCCCCCATTGTCAATCATATGGAAGCAATTACGAGCAAACAGGCCGGAACAGTCTGGTGATGTTTTAAAAAACATAACCAACTTAATGTTTGGATCATAGTTGGTGTTTGTTGGCTCAGTTAAACCCATCCCCTACAATCGGTCAAAGCCCCACCTAAATGGGCGAAAGTTAACAGTTCGCTTAGGAAATCACTTTAGACGCTTTAAGTCTTAAGTCTCTGAAGAAACAATCGGTTTTGAACAAACAAACAGGCAGCCGCCCCTTGGTGATCTGGTTAACATCCGCCATTGTGTGTGATAGGTAGCAGTCGAGACTGTGAAAAGGCAATTATGTTTCCCAGAAATTAGTAGCTACCAGACGTAGACTTTACAATGCGGTTAAAGTCACTCATATTGCATGTTTTAGATCTGATTAGGGTCATTAGATGTAGAAAAATCATAGTACAGAAATTTACAAAAATGAACAAACTCAGTAGAAAAGCCCAATGGGGGAAAAGTGGAGCTCACCAAGACCTATGCCCTTCCAGAAGCAACCAGTATCCCTTGTACAGGAGCAGGTGTATAGCCCCCTTGTGTTATACACACCCTGTCGGTGGGGGTTACATGGTGCGAGTCGCTTGCACATTCATCAATATCTGATAAGAGAATCAAAAAAAAAAAAAGACTGTAAAAGCGAGAACACATAAAAATTGTTGCGTTGAAATGAATGCTGAGGCCCCAAAACTTATATGACGTTCTTATCAACTCCATGATCTATAGACTGAACTGGCATTAGCTTCCTAAGGAAACCTACCATTTGATTCATACATTGAAGCAAACATACCGTGAGAAGCCCTAGCTCCAATATGGAGGATCATACTTTTTTATCTGAAGCTAGTGGTTTTGCTGAAAAAACAAGTTAAACATTCAGGGGACTGCCTACATTAAACAATACACACGAGCTTTTCTTTAAGGGGAACATGAAGGTAGTCAAGAATGGATACAATCAACCTGACTGGATCACTCCATTAACCGCAGCTGGGGGATGGGGCAGCCAATTGATTATGTCGGGCATCAGGAACAACCCAGGAGTGATACAATTCTCCTATGGCAGTGATAACTAATGGTTCTAGAATGAGTAGGAGAAGGGTGAATAAGCTATAGACCCGCAACAGCAGCGTCATTATCATAATATTTACAATTCTTTTATCAGACAAAACCACTACAAGGGATACCAAGATATCGAATTAGTACATCAGTTAGGGCTACAGTATTCTCAAGGTATGTGGCTTCAGCAAAATCACAATGAGTAGATTCCTTAATACAGGACTCCAATCCAGAGACATTCATTTCATGTTGATTTGGGTCCCGCTAAAGCTGCACCAATATAGTAAAACGCAATTTACAATTGGCGGATACCTGTTTACTTCCACAAGATCTTTGTGATGTAAAAGGGGAAACGGTCACCAAAAACCCTGCATTAATAAAAACCTTCACGACAATACTCAGAGACAGGGATTCGGTTACAATTTCGCTTGTTTTGACTGTAAACAACATCCTTTTATTTTCTCAGTTGTATTTCTAAATCAGTCAGGGAGGTATAGGGGAGCGTTTGGATCCCGCTGCTCCCTCCTCCTCTCTGCCCATCTAGCTACCAAAAGGTACCACCCACATGAGCCCTTCCTCGCTGCTTCTCTCCACATCAAACCCGTCGCTGTCCCCGTGTCGAGCGAAACGCACCGTGGCACCTGTTATTTTGGGGGAGCCAGCCGCTGATTCCCGGATAACTCCTCAGGCACGAATTCAAATTGGATGGCACAACGGCCGAATGCTAGCTGGAGACGAAAGCAGGCCGACTTCAAAGCACAGGGGCACCCGCACATGCCGCACCCCCATTGGTAACGGAAGGATTAGTGACGCCGCGGGCAAGGCGAGGAGGGGCAACTGTGGTGGGGGGTTTCTAGCTGTATGGATGGCACAGAGGAGGAGGCGGGGAGAGGCTTCAACTGCCGATCAAGAGGTTCTTTACATCTCATTACTGGATTACAGAAGTAACTGACGGAAATAAACAGATATTTTGACAGTGGAATTCGTACAGAAACATCAATAGAATCGATGAATTGCCGTACTCCTGTCTACAATGTATTGTGTGAGGTTTAAAATGGACAGCGTTTATGGTGCCCAAATTCAATTTAAAGGCACCAATAGTTTTTGCTGCTTCACAGTGCAGAGAGGTATTGTATTGTCATAATTCTGCTTACGGTACGAACTGAAGGCAGAAAACGACTACCGATTTGTGTATCAGGCTGTTTTATTAAACTTATGTTCCACAACACAATACCTACCATCTAGTATTTCTATCTTAATGATATACGCTTAGCTGCTAACATTCCTGCCAAATTGACTTGTTGCAACAGCAACCGATAGTATTTCTTGACCGTGATGCTGAACATATAAAAATCACACTTGGGGTGGCTAAACACATTCCAAAAATTTCGCTGGATTGTGCAAACCCCTCGCCACTACAGTCGCCCAGCGGATCGGGAGCAGACAGCAGGGGGGGAGGTTATATCAGACAAATCAAGGGGAATTTCGATTGCCTCACAACTATTGAAATCATGGGTTTCAGTTACAAAGGGGAAAACCAGGGTATGCCCATGAAAGAAACAGTTCCGCAAAACGTTTTTATAGCCCCTACATAGTGAGGGTGTAAATGGCAGTAGAAGAGATCAGATTTTATTTTGAAAAACACGCCGCCCTTGTACATTACACCAATATGTGATACTCAGATGTGTTATGTGCCGATATTTTGTATCTTATTACGCAGTCAATGAGCCAAGTGGTAAGTACGAGTGCAGCGAAGGCGAGTGCGGGACTCTTCTCCTACAGGCCTGAAGAGAACAATTGAAGGAGATGAACAGATCTGGAACGGCTTAGCGTTCATCAAGGGATACCAGGATTTATCTAAAAGACTATATATTCAGCTTCTCGCATTGAACAGAAAGATAGATACTAGTATTGACACATAGAAAAAGTCGAGAGATAGCGTTTGGAAATCACCGTCAGCAGACTGCACATGCAATATTAGTCTAAATACAATATTAATGAATATCATGGGAGATCATTTAAATATCGCCCTACGATAAGATGTCATCTGGAAAGAGTATAATGAGAGAACACTTGTCGCCCGGCGATCTGGTCACCGTACACATTCAGAAATCGCAAACTTATAGGGGTTGCTATGCAGTAAAAAAGTGGCGCACAAGGTGTACAACGATTGGTGTAAAGGGGGTGGTTTTGACAGGAAATCACCATCAGGATCAAGCGAGATAAACCGCATCAACATACTCATAGATCAGGACTGTGGACTGTGGTAATCTTCTTTATTGTTACCAACATAGGGTCCAACTAAACATGCAACTTGTTTAAAAAAATTAAGTTACAAAAGCGTAGAAAAAGGGATCCGTACGTGTTAGCTAATCTTCCAACCCCTTCAGACATAAATTATGTCTGTTGTAAGGAAAAACTTACGAGGATTACATCAAGGGAAAGGGGGGGGAAGATTAGGGGGACCCTCTCGTGAGGGGAGGAGTGCCGACAGGGTAGAAATTAAGGCCGGGAGACAGTGCCGTGCGGTTTTAGAACGGGGGATGGTTTACACTGGAACGGACCCCACTAGCAACCCTGCGTAGGATAAACACCTACCCACCCACGCGGGCTCAAAATATTATCGACGGCAAAAAAAGAATATTTCGAATCATTCGGAGTTCGCCCGCTTCAGGGTTCTGCCTGCTGCCCTAGCCCAGCCACTAATTAGGCTTCTTAAGCTGGAACGGTGGTCCACACTTGTGAGGAAGAAATAAAGAAAAAGTTTTACTGAGAATTCATCCCGGTGGACTTGCTGGTTCATTTCAACAAGCTTCTCCTACATGTGCTGCCAGCACTTCAGCCTTTTGGAACCATGCAACGCCAGGTGAGCTGGATTGATTGTAAAAGTTTATTATTTGTCTTTTCGTTTCACAACCTCAGGCTGTATTCACACATTGTATTTACATTGTGTTTACGTAAATGTAATATTAACGCAATGGTAACACATTGTTAAAGTCATGTAAATCCAGTGTAATCATGATATAAACGGAGCCACACATTTGCATTGGTTATTTGCATCGGTTATGAGCCAAAACCAGTTGATATGACTATACAGAAATAAGGTATAATAATAAGACTTACAACCAGGGGAGAAATTGCAATTTTTAACAGTAGGCTCTCTACTTTGGGAGCAACAAGTCTGCTGTGTAGCGTGGCGCGTAAAAATGATACCTACTCTAATAAAGAATTACAATATTTAAGATTACTTTATATTAATAGAATATTTAAATTAAGTATTTTGTATCCAAAAGTGTTTTAATTAATAAATTAATGCATTAATGTGTTTTTCAACACAAACATTTTAGGTTCTTCCTTTCATCATTATCTTCCGCACCTTCTTATCACAAACGTAATACTGTTTTCTTGCCCCCCTAGTGGTCAGTATTATGCCCCCACAATAGTCAATATAGTCATAGTGCACTTTAGAGTAACCATTTGAGTAACAGTGCCCCAACAGAAGCCAATATTGTAACAGGGGCCAAACTGAAGACAATATTGTAACAGGGCCCTTACTGTAGACAATATTGTAACAGGGCCCTTGCTGTAGACAATATTGTAACAGGGCCCTTGCTGTAGACAATATTGTAACAGGGC